>PISX010011530.1:0-64905 GCA_004024625.1 Mellivora capensis
GGAGATTCAAATTAAAACCACATTGAGATACCACCTCACACCAGTTAGAATGGCCAAAATTAGCAAGACAGGAAACAACGTGTGTTGGAGAGGATGTGGAGAAAGGGGAACCCTCTTACACTGTTGGTGGGAATGCAAGTTGGTGCAGCCACTCTGGAGAACAGTGTGGAGATTCCTCAAGAAGTTAAAAATAGAGCTTTCCTATGACCCTGCAATTGCGCTACTGGGTATTTACCCCAAAGATACAGATGTGGTGAAAAGAAGGGCTATCTGTACCCCAATGTTTATAGCAGCAATGGCCACGCCAAACTGGAAAGAACCAAGATGCCCTTCAACAGACATGGATAAGGAAGATGTGGTCCATATACACTATGGAGTACTATGCCTCCATCAGAAAGGATGAATACCCAACTTTTGTAGCAACATGGATGGGACTGGAAGAGATTATGCTGAGTGAAGTAAGTCAAGCAGAGAGAGTCAATTATCATATGGTTTCACTTATTTGTGGAGCATAACAAATAACACAGAGGACATGGGGAGATGGAGAGAAGGGAGTTGAGGGAAATTGGAAGGGGAGATGAACCATGAGAGACTATGGACTCTGAAAAACAACCTGAGGGTTTTGAAGGGGCGGGGGGTGGGAGGTTGGGGGAGCCAGGTGGTGGGTATTATGGAGGGCACGCATTGCATGGAGCACGGGGTGTGGTGCAAAAACTATGAATTCTGTTACGCTCAAAATGAAAAAAAAAAAACAGTTAAATAAAAAACAAACAAACAAACAAAAAAAAGAGTCACATGCTCTACCTACTGAGCCAGCCAAGTACCTCTGAATTTATATTTTTAAAATTTCTACTTTCTCCACTCTACTAATTATCTTCTTCTAGAGATAACCTTAAAAACTGCAACACACAACCTTGATTTATTAAAGGCTAATACTAATTGCTATCTTTACCACCCACAACTTGACAATACATACACACCCCCAAAAAACCTTACAAATGTTTAATTTCATTTATCCCCACCCAAAGAAAATGCTTTGTTCTGTATTTTAATTTTATTGATATTTCATGTGATAAGATATTCTTTACATAGTTGACCTTAATTTGTCTACATATTTACCAATTCCATCGTTCTTCCTTCATTTCCATACCTGATCATTCCAGTGGGATCATTTTCTTTCTGCTTAGAGAACACCTTTTAGTGTTTTTTAGGATAATGAATTATCTCAGTTTTGTTTCTCTTATAGGTCTTCATTTTTGAAAGATATCTGTGCTGGGTATAAAATTTTAGGCTTATTTAAAGTCATCTCAGACTTTAAAAGACACCTTGTTATTATCTTTTGGCTTCCTTATATTTTCTGTTGAGAAGTCAGCTGAGAAGTAGCTGTCAAACTTACTGTTGGACCTTTGAAGGTGATCTTTATCTTCCCCCTCCAACCCTTTGCTTGTTTTTACAATTCTTTTCTCTAGCTCTGGCTTCCAACAGTTTTATTATGATATGCCCAAGTATGATGTGGCAGGTATCCTGCTGAAGGTTCATCAAACTTACTGATTCTGTACCTTAATGTTAACATTAGTTTTAGAAAATTCTTGGCTATTATACTTTTGAATATTAGTACTCCTCTATTCTCTTTCTTATTTTGACTACAATTTGTTGGCAATCCTAGATCTCTTTATCTCCTGTATCTCTTACTATCTCTTCTTTATTTTCTATCCTCTATGCTTCATTCTGGGTGTTTACTTCTGATCTATAATTCAGCTCACTAAATCTCTCTTTAGCTATGTCTAGTCTGCTGCTAAACCCATCCATTAGTCTTTACTTTTTATTACTGTACTTCTCCAGTTCTAGAATTTCCACCTGGTTTTCTTTTTCCTTTTCTTTTTTTAAAGATTTTATTTATTTAGGGGCACCTGGGTGGCTCAGTGGGTAAAGCCTCTGCCTTCGGCTCAGGTCATGATCCCAGCGTCCTGGGATCGAGCCCCACATCAGGCTCTCTGCTCGGCGGGGAGCCCGCTTCCTCCTCTCTCTCTGCCTGCCTGTCTGCCTACTTGTGATCTCTGTCTGTCAAATAAATAAATAAAACCTTTAAAAAAAAAAGATAAAAAAAAAAGATTTTATTTATTTATCTGACAGACAGAGATCACAAGTAGGCAGAGAGTCAGGCAGACAGAGGGGGAAACAAGCTCCCCGCTGAGCAGAGAGCCCGATGCGGGACTTGATCCCAGAACCCTGGGATCATGACCTGAGCCAAAGGCAGGGGCTTTAACCCACTGAGCTACCCAGGCACCCCTCACTTCGTTATTTTCTAATAGATTCTAGTTCTCTGCTGAAATTCTCAATCTTGTTTTTAAATCTTGAAAACATTATTATGTACAATCATTTTAAAGTCTATGTCTGATAACTCTATTACTTGGAGTCATTCTGGGTCCATTTTCATTGTCTATTGTTTTGTTTTCTTTCATGTGCCTTGTTTCCTTGGGTGTCTAGTGTAAACCAGACACTGTGTATGAAATACCATTTAAAAATTTACTGGCCTAGGGACGCCTGGGTGGCTCAGTTGGTTAAGCGGCTGCCTTTGGCTCAGGTCATGATCCCAGCGTCCTGGGATCGAGTCCCACATTGGGCTCCTTGCTCGGCAGGGAGCCTGTTCTCCCTCTGCCTCTGCCTGCCACTCTGTCTGCCTGTGCTCGCTCTCTCGCTCTCCCTCCCTCTCTGACAATTAAATAAACAAACAAAAAAAAATTTACTGGCCTAATAACTTCCTTCAGAGAGGAATTACATTTGAATTTAGGGGGAGCCAGGGTAGCAGTAAATTCGATTTTCTGGATTAAGATGGTTTAAACTTGGGCTACCACCAAGGCTGATAGACTTCAATTTCATCATTATTTCTAGGAACCTAAACTAAAACATGGAGGAAGAGATATCTGACTCTCCCCCCTCAAAACACACACAAACAGACTTGATAGGTTCTAGACTCCAGGTGTTATGCCCCAGCACCAAAATGCTATCAAAAGTACTATTTATGAACACTACATCTGAAACTAATGATGTACTATATGTTGGCTAACTAACTGAATTTAAGTAAAAAAACAATAAATCATATGGAATGTAAAAAAAAAGTACTATTTAGGTATTCACCTTCTGGAATGCATCAAGGTAAAAGTTCCAGGCTTGTTTCTCCCATAGTTTGGCTCTGAAATTCTTCACTGCCTTCTAACCTCTATATGGTTTTAAGCAAATAATTTTTATATCTATCTATCTATATACATATAGATAGATAGATAGGTAGATAGATATTTTCCCCCCAACTTTCTAATTGTCCTCAACTGAAGAGTTATCTAAATCACCAAGGCTGCGCCATCACAGATACTGGAAGTCTTCCTCATTCTTTTAAATCAGAGTTTCATTCCTATTACTCCACAGAAACAATTTTATCTAAGTTCCAACAGCACCCATATACAGAAATCCATGGGTCAATTTAGAGACTTCATCATTCATCTCAGCAGAATTTAACAGAGTTGACCACTTACTCCTTAAACATTTGCTTGACTTCCACATACTTTCCCCCTCATACCTCGTTCTCTTACCCTTTTGCTAGATCTTCCTCCTTTTCTCACCCTTCAAAACCTGAAATGTCAATCATGTGACCTAACCTCTTTTTCATCTCATCCACTCTGAAGGCTATCTCAACGAAGCCCATGACTTTATATTCACTTGTCCAAATTCACAGCTCCAGTTTCAATATCTCCCCTGAACTCCAGGCTTTTATAAATATATGATTATTGATTTCCTTCCCCATATTTCTATTTTCCTCTTCTCTCTATCTTGGCAAGTATCACTGTAATTGAGATGACTACTCAGGCCTAAATTTACTTTTCCTTTTCTCTTTTACTCCATATCCAACCCAACCGCATTCTGATAGGTTCCATCGTAAAAAAAGGCAATCAAAATTTTAAAACATCTGCACCTGTGCTAGCCTGGTCCATGCCATTATTATCCGCTGCATGAACTTCTGTAGCTGGAAAATGTAAACTGGTAAAATCAGTGTGGGAGTAGTTTTTTTAAGAAATTTGAGTGAAATAAAGTGCGTACCTCTCAGCACAATTTCACTTCTACTGCCAAACACTTCTGGTCATAGCTCTTGATAACAAGTACATTTTATGTTAATCTAATATATCCTGAAATAATGATTAATGAAAAAATACTTTTACATAAAACACACCCTGCTATCTTCTATTTCATTAATTAAAGTGCTAAGAGGTATTCACTAAACGGATTTTATGATCCATTAGTGAGTAAAGAGTCCTGAACTGTAACTTGAAAAGCATTGTTCTACAGAAAACTATTAACATCTGTAAAAGGATGTTTACAGAGACACTGTAACCATAAAACATATACAAAAAGCAAAAGAACAATAGATAAATTGTGGCATATTCATACAATGGACTTTTACAAAGCAGTTAAAATGAATGATCCAGAACTACATGCACTGACATGGTTAAATCTCCAAATCAATGCTTGGGCAAAAACAATTCTTAAAAAGTTGTACAAGGATATGTGCCTATGCTCTACTACCACTTATTAAGTAAAAATATAAAACTATAAACTATATTTTATATATATATATATATATATATATGAAGAAGTACTTTTAAAGCATGAACAGTAATAATAAGTAGAAAAACCAGAACAATGGTTAGAGAGAAGTGTGATGCAACTGGGAGAAGTATACAAAGAGATACAATTACAGCCATAAGGTTTTATTGCTAAAAGCAAAATAAAAAGAATATGGCAACTTAAGATTCAATAAAAGGCTGGTGGTTGGAACAAAGGTATGTTATCTCCTATAGCTTCCTGAATGTTTACACCATTTTAAAAAAATAACAGTTAAAGAGAAGGCTAGTTTTTCCAAAAAAGAAGTAAAATTTTTAAGAGATCCCTAGTAAATGATGGAAAATACATGATAAAAAATACTTTAAGACAAATATCTTGAAGCAAAAAACCTTTTTTTTTTTTTTAAACTATTTTATTTCTTCAAGAGAGAGCACAAATGAGGCGGGGGGGAGAGGGAGAGGGATAAGCAGAGTCCCTGCTGAGCATGGAGCCAGACTCAGGACTCCATCCCAGGACTGTGAGACCTGACCTAAGCCAAAGTCAGATGCTTAACTGACTGAAGCACGCAGGCACCCCAAGCATATATTTTTTAAAGATTCTATTTATTTGAGAGAGAGAGAACGAGCGAGTGCACACATGTGCTTGGGGGAGGGGCAAAGAGAGAGGGACAAGCAGACTCCCTGCTAAGCAGGAATCCTGACACTGGGCTCCATCCCAGGACTCGGGGATCATGACCTGAGCAGAAGGCAGGCCTTCGACTAACTGAGCCACCCAGGTGTCTCCACCCAAGCATATTTTTAAACTACTCATTACCACATCTTTCTGAGGCAAAAGACAGAACAAAAACAACAACAAAAATAC
Organism: Mellivora capensis; assembly: GCA_004024625.1. Classification (NCBI taxonomy): domain Eukaryota; kingdom Metazoa; phylum Chordata; class Mammalia; order Carnivora; family Mustelidae; genus Mellivora; species Mellivora capensis. The sequence continues at coordinate 5,476 of PISX010011530.1, forward strand.
ACACACACACACACACACACACACACACGTGTGTGTATATATACACACACATATATATATCAGGGAATTTTCTAAAGTTCTATTAACAGAAAATTTACAGTTCATGAAGCAGGTAGAAATCAAATTAGAAGACAAAGGTATGAAAAAGTAATATTTATGCTAGAATGTACACAATAAAATTTTATGTAACTGAAACAAAACACCTATCAGCCTTAGAAATACCAATTATTTATAGAGCAAATATGTTACTGAAAGCACCTGGGAAAGTTAAAATCTTAAAAATTAAAAGCAAAGGAACATCCATAAATTCATCAAAATCATCAAGAGGAGCTTATCTAAAAAATAAACAGAATTCTACTAAATACGTTATTTAAAATCTGTTTCCAGAATTTAACTTAGCATTAAAAGGAATAGTTAAGAAAATGACAAAAAATAACTTCCAGCAATTAGGTAGAGAAAGAAGAGAAGTAAGAGCCAGACCTGGATCCAAACTCAATTTAATTATCCTGAGCCACAGCAATTTTTTTGAAGAACTTAACAGCAACACCCTGATTCATGGAACTCATTATTTTTCTTTTATTTATTTTATCTGAGAGATCACATGCATGCATGAGTGGAGGGAGGGGCAAAGGGAGAGAGAATCTCCTGCAGACTCCCCACTGAGCACAGAACCTGACGCAGGGCTCAATCCGAGGACCCTGAGATTATGACCTGAACCAAAACCAAGAGCCTAATGCTTAAACTGAGACACCTAGGCACCCCAGAACTGATTATTCTTTAAAAGAAAGTTAAATTTACTTTAAAAACCAGAATAGAGTAAAATGCTATTGTTATACTAAATATCTCACAACTATTTATATGTATAAAAGTGTAGTGTAGGGTTTTGTGTCTACATTTTTTAAATGTCAGATAACAATGACAAAAACTTAGCAATAAAAAACTTAACAAATAAAAAATTCAAGAGAATAGCTCAAAGTCTAGAAATTTTCCCTGGAAGAAGAATAAAGATAAGACAAAAATATAAGAGACTAAGAGAATCAATTCAAGTAGTCCAAAGCCTGGCTAATCAGAGTTCTAAGAAGGAAAAACAGATGGATGGGACATTCAACAGACCTGTCCAATGGGGATGCACATGACTGACTAGACTGCACAACTTTAGTACCAGAAGTACACAATTCAGCTGACTTGAAGGATACTGGTACAAAATGCCTTTAACCTACCAATCCACAGCCAAGAGAGGAACAGAGGAATAGTCAATGACACTGTAGTGATGCAGTCCACAAAATGTAGGCTGAGGAAAGATACAAGATACTCTGCCTGGTCTCTGGGGGAAAAATGGAGAGGGAACCTGCAGAGACTGAGAGAGGCTTAAGAGACATGTGCACCATTTGCATTGTGTGGCCCTTATTTGCATCCTGATAAAAACACTACAGGGGTGCCTGGGTGGCTCAGCTGGTTGGGTGACTGCCTTCAGCTTGGGTTGTGGCCCTTGGGTCCTAGGATTGAGTCCCACGTAGGGCTCTCTATTTGGTGGGGAGCCTGCCTATTCCTCTGACCCTCTTCCTGTTAATGCTCTCTCTCTCACCTTCTCTCTCTCAAATGAATAAAATCTTTAAAAAAAAAAAAAAACACTACAAAAAAAGAAAAGTATGACATAACTAGGGAAATCTGAACACCAACTAAGTATTTCATGTTATTATGTGGTCACTGTTAAATTAATTTTTTAGGCATGAAATGGTATCATGACCTTCCTTCCTATACGAGTCTTCATCTTTCAGAGATACACACTGGAATATTTACAAATGGTACACCTTTACCTGGAAATGGATAATAAATAACTTCTAATCACACTTAGCTGGTTATTCACAAAAGGCCACAAACCAGAGGGGCTTTACAATAGGACTGCTGCTGCTGTCAAGTCGGCTGGCTAATTCCAGAGCTAATGACCCAAGTGAGTGTAAAAACCAAATTAGAAACCACAGTGTATTTTATAACCTAATCCTGAAAGCAACACTCTATCACTTGTACTGTGTTCTACCGCTCATCAGACTTACCCTAGAACTGTAGCAAGAAGATACACAGAGGTGTAAATACCAGGAGACAGATTTCTGGGGGACTATGAAAGGGTGTAAGTAAAAGACAAGACTATTGGGCATTATTGAAGCAAGGTGAGGAACACGAGGGTTCCTTATACTACTGTCTTTTTGTACACATTTGAAATTCCCCACAAAGTTACGAACAAAGAAAAAACTTTAAAAGATACCTGCACAGAGATGGAGCAAGAAGGTGCAAAAAAGGTACTCAGGGACAGTAGGGACTTTGTGCCAACTTCATAAGTGGCCCACTCCCACAGAGAACAAACGGTTGGCAAGGACTGCGTATCAGCAGCTTATGCGAAGTGAGACTTTCAAATCTAGGCAGTCCTCGTCAACCCCAAAATTCAGTGCATAAGCATGTGTATCACACCACTTAAACACTGTTCAAAACATAAATGTCCAATAAAATGTGTTGAGAACAGTAACGTATATAGGGGAATACTCTACCAGGAACACTAACAATCAAGGCTCTTTTTAGCATAGACACCATTAACACTTCAGCTGCAGGCTTCCCTGAAGAGTGCAGCTCTCTGTCTATATTGTTCAGGAGGGTTAACAGCTTGGGAAAATTTAAGATTATAGCGAAGCTTCTTTTGACTGACCGCCACTTAGCCAATCTGCTGGACGAACACACTGATACTCCCCATCCCCCACAGAGTTTAATTTTTTTTTCACAGTTTAATTTTTATATGAACAATATTAAATGGTGACCTTCTAGGACGCATTCACAGCTGTGCCATGTACTAAACTGCTTTTGCTTTCTCTGTACAACTTTTTAAATCTTCCCTGAAATTATAATATTTTCCCTGCTATGGTTTTCTATGCACTTACTAATTGCCCCCCAAACTCCCCATTGTCTAACTCTCTTCCAGAGGCCTTCTGCTGTACCATCATCCGTCTTCTTAAAGTCCTGCTTCCATCTGGATGGTTGACTTTTGGCCTAACAACTGTCACCGAGGGCTCTCCCTTCCCCATCCTCAAGGGATTCCCACCACATTTGTTTTAGGCCAAATCCCCTGTCTTCCACATCCTCTGTCCATCTTTTCCTGAGTTTAGGTCCTCATTTGGTGGATCATAATCTCCAGTAACCTTCCAAGAAAGGGTGTGTGGCAGTTCTATGTTATGAGACTTTTCATTTCCAAAAACGTCCTTTTTTAACCTATGCATTTGATTGCAAGTAAGGACAGATACAGAATTCTAGACTGGCAATTCTTTTCCTCTGAAATTTTGCTCCTTTATTTCCAGGATTGCTGCTGAGTTGCACTAAGTTTTGCCCTTTTCTTTCTGTCTTTTTAAACTCCACTCTTGGTTCTCCTAATGTATCTTTTGAATAACATCCTATTGCTTTATGGTTCTAGTATGCTTTCTTATTTCACTGGGATTAATTCTTTTTAAGTTTTCTTCTCCCTGAAGAGTTTTTGCTTCCTCCAACTTGTGTTATTTCTCTTCTGGGCACTATACTTTTCATGTTTGAGTGTTTCTTGTGATTGTCTAGTATTCCTTGGTTATGTATTTGTTATAAAAATAGGGAACCAAAAAACTGAATATTAGCTTGGAGTGATGATTACTATGAGGTTTGTTTGTTTTTTCCTCTGTGCCTAGTCCTACTCTATCAAGAATGATCCTCCAATCTCTTGCCTAGAGAAAGACGGCCTGGCTGTTGGTGCTAATGGGAGGCCCAGAGGGCAAGGCAACTATGGTCTCAGGAGCCAAATGTGTACGTTCACCTGCTCCATGTGTTTTCTATATAGTTCCTTTGCTTCTAATGGGGTCTGCTGTCCTCTAGCCCAGATACCTTATGCTACCTTCTTCATGTGGGACAACTGCTCCTCTTACATTGGTGGTGAGAATGTAAATCAGTACAATCATCCTGGAAAAATGTCTGGTAGCACATACTAATGCTATGCAAATGTATAATCTATTCCTTTCCCCTATACATACCAAACAGAAATGAGCGCCTAAGTCCTCCAAAAGACATGCACAAGAATGTCACAACTGCTTTACTCATAAGAGTCAAAGGTGGAGACAACCCAAATGTCTATGAGTGTGTAACTAAGTTATGGAATATTCATCCATACAACACACATATCTTGATGTGGATGACAATTAGACAGGTACATACGTATATGTAAAAATTTAGTCATCTGTACGCCTAGGACTATATACATTACCGTTTTAAGCTACATACCTCTTAAAAGAATCTTTTTTAAAAAGCTGATTATAGGAATGTTTTGAGAAGTTTAAAATCCCTTACTAATCTATTAAGATAAATTATTATTTTCCAAAGCCTAAAATTTCTAGCCTAATGATCAGCAGTATTTTTATCAATATTTAAATTTAAGTGGGTAAGTAATAACTTAGTGATCAAACATTCACTTTAAGAACAGTCAGCACTAAAGTGTAATTTATTGGGAACTCAGAACACACTTTTCATTCAAATTCAATGCTGTCAGGACCCCACCAGATACTTACCCTTCTAACCTGACATCTGGTAAAGATCTGTTGAGTGCGATCATCTCACTTGCCATTAAATTGAACTGATTGATTTTAAACATCTCTTTCATCTTTTCTTGATCCTCTTTAGGAATGACGACTGGTTTCCCCATTTCTCCAGGACCTTCATGAGGCTTTTGTACTGGCTCTAGAACTAAGAATACAGAAGAAACTTAACTAACATCAATTTTATAGCAACTGATAAATGTTTCTATTTTAATAATATGAGTTTAAACTGTGCCCTCAACAAGCAGAGCCATTTCTGAGCCCTTCCACTCCCAGTCTGTAAAACCTCCTAGCGGCTGCCCTGTCCTCCTGCTCCACACCAGCATCCTCACTCAAGACCTCCTCACCCTGCACTACTCACCTGCATCATGCACAGGCTTGGCGTTCCCATCTCAAATATCATTACCACATTAACCCTCTAAAGCACGACTTTCACTGTGGTATTCCTATGAGCTCTAGAGTCTAACTCTTTAATAGGGAACTTAACCTAACTGTCAAAACCGACCATCTGCTCAGGCCTCTACCAAGCCACTCCCCATCCCCACTTCGGCACTTAATCCTTCAGTCAAATAGCAACTCACTACTTTCCTTCATATGTGCCTCGTATTTTCCTGCTTTGGTGCCTTTGCTCACAGAAGTCCCCTCTCACTGCACCTCCCCAGTCTTATTTCTGTAATACCAAACACGTACTTGTCTTATAAGGCCCAGCTAAAACAGATTCTCTTGTCTGCAGCTTTTTCCAAATCTCTCTATAGTGATCATCTACTACTCTTGACTGCCACATCATTTCATCATCAAGGGCTCTTACATCTCTTATCAACTGCTACCTCCTATGATTGCTAACCTGTCCTGTGGGCCCCCCACTAGATTACATCTCTTTTTAGCTCCAGTCTGATTTATTCACAATACTGTCCTATAGGAGTTTTGTAACTATATGCTCAATTAAATGTGAGCACTATTCAAAATAAGTCAAAATGAAATCCTAGAATCAATTAAGACATTATAATAAGCATTAAGCAAGGTGGAGCATCATGAAAGATAATTCTAATCAGAAGTAATATTATCTCTTGATATGTACATAAAAAGAGTAATATTCAGGGGCGCCTGTGTGGCTCAGTCGGTTAAATGTCTGCCTTCAGCTCAGGTCATGATCTGAGGGTCCTGGGATCAAACCCCACGTTGGGCGCCCTATTCAGTGGGAAGTCTGCTTCTCCGAATTCCTTTGCCCCTGCCCCACTGGTGCACATGAGCACTCTCTCTCTCAGATAAATAAAATCTTAAAATTAAATTTAACTTAAAAAGTAATATTCAGGGACGCCTGGGTGGCTCAGTTGGTTAAGCAGCTGCCTTCGGCTCAGGTCATGATCCCAGCGTCCTGGGATCGAGTCCCACATCGGGCTCCTTGCTCGGCAGGGAGCCTGCTTCTCCCTCTGCCTCTGCCTGACACTCTGTCTGCCTGTGCTCGCTCTCTCTCTGACAAATAAATAAAAAAAAATCTTTAAAAAAAAAACAACACTTAAAAAAAAAAAGTAATATTCAGCAATTTCCAAATAGTGTTTCTTGTTTTACACTTTTGAGATGTTCATAAGTGTTTTCTATAATTTTTTTTGTTTTCTATAATTTTAAAGTTATTTTCTTTATAACTTCAAGAAAAACAAGTTCTCAGATACATTAAACTTGGAAAAAAGTATATTAAACTTCTCATCTAAAAGGGAAAGGGAATGAGGTAAGGCCAAGAATGGGATAAAAATACCTGTTTTGTACATTACTTGTTTATTTTTAAAGCTGCAATTTCTATTCTCTCGTTGTTTATTTTTTTTAGGCACCTCTAAAAAGTCTCTACACAAAAATAGAGGCATTGAGAGAGTAGAAAAACCATCTCTCTTCAGCCAGGTTTCATTTGCCCAAGAATATCACTAGCTGGTAAAGCTGACCTGTAAGATGGTTGTTTCAGATGGTGGTACAAAGCAGCCTACAAACACCAGGGCTATAAAATATGAAATTATTGTGTCTTCAACAACTCTATCTAGAATATAAAAACCTATCTTAGACAACCATCAAGAAAAAATGGTATAAAATAATTCTGTTCCTGTTCTCAGAATGAACTGTGATTTTAGGAGGGCATTAAAATATTAGGAAATAACTTTAAAATTATAGAAAACTCATGTAAAACCATTTTTAAAAACAAATCCTGCCTAATGTTTGCCAAGTAACTAAGCTCTTTATGTTTTTTAAATTTTATTTTATAATGTGTTCTTTTTTAAAGTTTTTTTAAAAATTTATTTACTTGACAGAGAGAGATCACAAGTAGGCAGAGAGGCAGGCAGAGGGGTGGGGGAAAGCAGGCTCCCTGCTGAGCACAGAGCCCAATGTGCAGCTCGTTCCCAGGACCCTGGGATCATGACCCAAGCTAAAGGCAGAGGCTTTAACCCACTGAGCCACCCAGGCACCCCAAAAGGGAAGGCGTGCTGCATGGGCCAGGAATTGAACCTGGGCCTCCCATGTGGCAGGTGAGAATTCTACCACTGAACCACCCATGCACCTTATAATGTGTTTTTGAGAGAGCATGCATGTGCGCAAGTAGGCGGGGGGGTGGGGAGAGGGAGAGAGAATCCTAAGTTGGCTCCATGCCCAGCCGAAACTCGAGGTGGGGCTCGATCTCGGGCTCGATCTCATGACACTTGAGATCATGAACTGAGCTAAAATCAAGAATTGGATGCTTAACTGACTGAGCTACCCAGGCATCCCAAGGAGAGAGAATCTTTTTTTTTTTTTTTAATTTTATTTATTTATTTGACAGAGAGAGAGAGAGATCACAACTAGACAGAGAGGCAGGCAGAGTGGGGGTGGGAATGCAGGCTTCCTGCTGAGCAGAGAGCCCAATGTGGGGCTCTATCCCAAGACCCTGAGATCATGACCTGGGCTAAAGATAAGAGGCTTAACACACTGAGCCACCCAGGTGTACGGGGAGAGAGAATCTTAAGCAAGCTCCACACTCAGCCTAATGTGGGGCTCAATCTCATGATCTTGTGATCATGACCCAAGACAAAATCAAGAGTCTGGCACTTAACTGAGGCACCCGGGCACCCCAAAGCTCTTTAAATATTAGGGTTGACAGATTACAAAAACTGTCAGTGACAAGTGTAATAAAAACTATAATACAAACACAGGTGTATAATCCCCACATATAATTTTAAATGTTTAAAAATCATAAATTATAAAACACTTAGAGTCAATTCTACTTAATTACCTGTCTCTGGGAAAAAAAAAAAAAAGAGCAACCAACAGATTTGGGGATTGGGATGTTCAGGGGTCAACAGAAAGCAGCAGAGTTCTGGAGGTGGCAATCAACCTGTGTGCATGACAGAGTTAACACAAATAGTAGGTAGAAGACATCTAGTGGCCTTAATTATAAATCTCTCTCAGTTATCAAAACCCTATTTTAGTTTAAGATGATACTTTAAAGAAAAGTTAAAATGAGAAAAAAGTTTTTCATGCTGTTTAGTTTTTAAATTAAGAAGAATATTAATTTATATAGAACACCATCTAGAACACATTATTGCTAGGGTGAGGTGACGGGGGTAGGGGTAGATCCTCTGGGCCTCTGGGAGCCTCTGCGCCTACCTACTAAATTCATAGAAAATATAGGGCACTGCAGGACATGACAAAAAATGTTAAAGGGATGCAAATCCTGACTATGGGAAACTGGGAAAAAGAAAACAGCCAATTTCTTCATCAACAACAACAAAAAGATTGAAAGGGAGGACAGAGAAAAAGAGGTACTCATGTATCCCCACCATAAGACTAGTCTTGAAGAATTGACAACTGCTGGAGCCAGATGGTGGATATATGGGAGTTCTATTTTCTCTACTTTTATTTATGTTTGACATTTTCCATGGGGGCTGGGGGAGCATGAAGGAGGACTCCAGAAATTATTACTGTGAGGACTAGTAAGAATAAACTTGATAGCTTACAGAGTAAGAGACTATATGGCCAGAATGTTAAACGCCCCATCATTATGAAGTAAAACTCTGGCTTTAATATCTTAAAGAAGCAGACAAAACTGTACAACACATACAATCCTGCTGTTGCAACATTTTACTGATTTGACCACTCGGTACTTACTAGTAATCGGAATATCTAGTATAATGCCCACATTATATCATTTAACCTACTGGTACACTTGAGATTTCCAAGCTACAGTAGAAATTACCAAGAATTATATGACTACTACATGCCTTACAAAATCCACCCCAATAATCTAGAGATTATAATACCCTAAAGAATTAAATGGACTAGTCAAAGAGTTTCCTTTGGCAAAGAGCTCAGGATAAAATACATGTGGATAATGAATATATTTTTACTACTAATGTGCTAGCAGATTGAATGGTAAGCATTAACTTCCATGCATTCTACTTACCAGTCTTTTAGGTAAATTAAAAGTGAGTTCAGTGAAATTTTTGTTTCAGAGCAACCAAAATGGGGTTTGGATATCATTTCCTGAACTGAAAGGAAATTCTTCTTGGCATAAAATTTTACATGCAGATCATTTCTAACATATCCAACTTTGACAAGGGAGATGTTCACATTAATGTTAATCCAAAGTATTATGTAAGAACAAATGCTTTTTATATTTCGAGTAAACTTCATTTATAAGACAATAAAGTATGTTTTAAAAACTTAATTACCAAGAAAACTACAGATTGATTCTGAATGTCACAAATCATATCAATATACACAAACCACATGATATACCTTTGAATGTACTTTAATAAATCTTAGAAATTTTTAATTTGTGGGGCACCTGGGTGGCTCAGTGGGTTAAAGTGTCTGCCTTTGGCTCGGATCATGATGCCAGAGTCCTGGGATCGAGCCCCACATCGGGCTCTCTGCTCAGCAGGGAGCCTGCTTCCCTTCCTCTCTCTCTGCCTGCTTCTATGCCTGCTTGTGATTTCTGTCAAATAAATAAATAAAATCATTTTAGGGAAAAAAAATTTTTTAATTTGTGTTTTTCTCATGTAAGTAAAATAAAAAAGTATAAGGTTATAATACCCTTTGGGGGAAAAATACTAATAAAAAGCTAAAATCATTTCTTCCAAATGATTTTATCTTCTTACAAAATTATCACTTACTGTTTTTAGGCATTATGTTTTACCTATCCCAAAATGTTTTTTCCACATTTTAACAATCTCTGAAAATGGGATGTGGCTTAAATGATAACTGAAATGTTTCTGCTTTCTTAGTATAAGTATTCTATAAACAAAAGTATGTAAGATGGTGATGAAATACAGCAAAGTACCCGATTTTTTTAACGTCAAAATTATAGGAGCACCTAGGTGTCTCAGTGGATTAAGTGTCTGACTCTGATTTCAACTTAGGTCATGATCTCAGGATCATGCTCTGTGCTGAGTGTGAAGTCTGCTTAAGATTCTCTCTCTCCCTCTGCCCCTCCCACCCCCCCCTCTTGTGCACGTATGCTCTCTCTCCCTCTCTCAAAAAAAAAGTAAATCAAAATTATACAGTAAAATTCACTGATTAACTCTCTGCTACCTCAAATCCTTGTCAGTTTCAACCCTCATTCCAATGTTATGTTCAATTTATTTGTAATGTGTTCAGTATATAAACCTCTATACATGCAAAAAAACCTGTAAGTTTCTGAAAGCCTTTACTAATAGTATTTTTTTAAGTTTTTAACTGCCAAAAGGCTTCCTGATGTTTGAAAGTTGAAATAATCCTAGCATACACACATGAAAACCTGAATTATCAACATACTAATGATTGGAAAATTGAGTACAGTGCTGGCATAAAAGTTCAATTCCTACTAGAAACTGCATCTGTAAAAACACTGAATATTTTATACAACATTGAAATCCATAAATTGAATGAATGAACTAATTAGGAAGGCAAGAGGGCAACAAAAATAGTCCTATGACACAACCCACACTAACCCCAGTTTTTCAAGAGGAGCCTGTCTAATTCTCTAGCAAGAGAAGAATATTGCTATTCTCAAATAGCCTGGGATATAAAATGCCAAGTATAAAACTATGAGACAGAACTGCTCAGGAAAACAAACCAAATCAAAACTAACCTTTCTGTAATCACAAAGACTGGCCCACTATTACGTGAAGTAGGCAAGTAACAAGTAAATCCTAGAAAAAAGATTATCATTGACAATCTTTTAAGAGATCCAGCATTATGGTAAAGATAATCCATCCATTCCACCTAAAAATAGGACACCTTTATTCACAATATAAAGACGAGAATTGGATAAATTTCACCAAATGGGCACTGTAAAGCAGTTCAAAGAATCTTCAGAATGAGATCTTTGTAATATTGAAACAGTAATTCTGTTCATTATTTTTTGCCTTATACGTTTTTGGTTTTTCAAATGCCGTAAAAACCAAAGATCCTAGAGACTTCATGGTACTTTCAAGAGACCTCCACTCTTCTAATCACCGGGTGCACCTGCTTCTCCACCTAAGAAGGTCCATGACCTTGGTGCTCTCAGCTATGTATCCTTTCCCAGCCGCTTCAGTGCAAGTTCTCAAGGGCACGGCTGCAAGCCCTTCCCAGCCTTAAGCTGAGAACCCAGGGACTTCAGGGTGCCAGCACCACCCACAACCTCCCAGCTCCTACTGCACTGAAACTTCACAGGGAGCAGATTATTCAAGCCATTCTTAGCACCACCTGCCCCCCTTCCTCAAATCGTTTTTTCCCCTTTCCCTTTAACTCCTCAAGGCTACAAGGAACAAAGCTGCAAATGGATGGTCCACCTGGAACTGCCAGCTTCCCACTCTGTCTCCTTCCACACTGTCTCCTCACCCTCATGTGTATTGCTCAGTCCTTCTCTCTTGAGCTACCCTCCTTCTCAGTCGTCCCACCAAACACCCAAGATCCCCTCCCTGGCCATTGTAAAGCTGCTTCATCATCTTTCTCCACAACACACAGGCCCTTTCCACTGGACTTAACTCAAATCTGCCCTCCCCCAGAGCCCATTAGCCTCACAAACCTCTTCTGGGAGAACTGGTCATTCTTTCCCAGGAGGTCCCAATGAGGGCTCAAAGCCTCCTGCTGTTGTCCAGACCATTTCTCCTTTAGGTAGTACTTTTATGCTTTGGTATAAAAGTCACTTCTTGTCTTTGATGCTCATGCCACAGTGGCTTTCAGAACTTTATTACCTTGGCGATTTCTTCAAATGCAATCCTTTTCTTACGTCTTTGATACCACACTGTCTCATCTGCTAAGAATGTGCTCCTTCATGTATTGCATTTGTCCCTCGTATTTTAAACCTCCCCCTTGTAGTACATAAAAACACACACACACAGACGACTTTGCCTCCATTCCTTTAACTAGCGCACTACACCTTTTCTTCTTCGTTTCTTTTGTTAAGATTTTCTTTTTAAGGGGTGCCTGGGTGGCTCAGTGGGTTAAAGCCTCTGCCTTCGGCTCAGGTCATAATCTCAGGGTCCTGGGATCGAGCCCTGCATCGGGCTCTCTGCTCAGCAGGGAGCCTGCCTCCCTCCCTCTCTCTCTCTTCCTGCCTCTGCCTACTTGTGATCTCTGTCAAATAAATAAAGAAAATCTTTAAAAATTTTTTTTTCTTTTTAAGTAACCCCTTTACCCAATGTGGGGCTCAAACTCACAACCATGAGATCAAGAGTTGCATGCTCCACTGACTGAACCAGCCAGGTACCCCATGCAGACCCCCTTTTCCTCTGTGTGGAAGCTTCCTGAAAGAAGAGACTACACTGTATCTCTGCTCCTTTATGGGTACATCAAACCCCTGGCACTGAAATGGCACCTGCCAGGGTCAAAAGAAACCCCATTACCAAATATAGACAAGCACCTTATCTTCATCTCAGGTAAAAATCTCTGACAAACACAACTCCTAGATTTTCATGACCACCCTCCCTCTGGTGTCTCCTTCTACCTCTGACTTCCTGAGAAGCCTCTCTTCCTTTACTGACCTCCATGATGCTCTCCAACCCTGGGTCTGTCTCTTCTAAGCCTACACATGCTCCCGGTGCAGTGTTCTGGACAAAGCTTACACTGCCACCTACATTCTGCACCTTGAACAACTGTCTTCTGTAGAACATTCCTACCAGCACCTCCTAGTCAAATACTCCCAAGCCAGCTCATCCTGCCACCCCCATCAAAGCTGCTCTACCTCTGGGGGCCTGCTTCCTGTTAACTCACCAAGCAGGAAAACCTGAGAGAGATCTTAAACTCTTCTTTTATTACTACCTACATTCAGTGGCTCCCCATGTTATATAAATTCCACCTTTTACATACTTCTCATATATATTGTTTTCCTTTCTATTTCAGTTTCAGTTCAGTTTAGGCCCTAAGAACTTCTCTTAAACTGTCACAACAGCCTCACAGCTAGTCTCCTCCAGTACATCAGCCACATGACCACCAAACGCTTTCTCCTCAGTCTGGATTCCATCAGGTTACTTACTCCCCTGTTCAAAACCCTTCAATGGCATGCCACTGCCTATAAAGAAATCCAAAACATTCAGCATGCCAGAAAAGGCTGTCCGCAGTCTGGCCTCTGCTAACCTCCCAAGCTTCATCTGTGCTCCTTCCTCTTGTTTTCTATCCATCAACTCTGTTCTCTCGCTTGCTTATCTTGCGAATGCTTCTCTCCCTTGCTTATTCATCAAACCTAACAAACACCTGCTCACCCTGACACTGCTCAACGCGAGCATTATTTCCTTACTGCACCCTCTCAGATACGTGTTCCTCCCGCTCTGCTCTTACGCACATCTCTAGAATGTTACTTATTCTATCAGTATTTTACTATTATTCTTTCTCTCCTATTGGAGTGTGAGTTCCCCGAAGGGAGGAATTTTGTCTTTTTGTTGTTGTTGTTGTTGAGCTGTGTATCACTAGTTCCTAATACACTGCCTAGCACATATCAGAGTTTAAAAACATTCACCAGTGCTAGCCCAGTACTAGCCAATGAACCTATGAGCCTAATTTTAGGCAAATTTCCCAAGAAGAAATAAAGAGGACTGGTTAAATAATCTCATCTATTAAAATTACAGTAAGTAGGCATAGTTAATCAATACAAATAAATATTTTTAGATTATAAACTTTAGAGGACCAGGTGGTCTCATAAAAATAATGAAAAATTTAAATATGATCACATACTCAAAGCTTACATTAGAACAGTAGTCATTCACATATAATTGCTAAAAATAACAGAATCACTACACAGCCATATTTTCTATAACTAATCATAGAGAGTTCACAGCTCAGAACAGCTGAATCATTGCCTCATTTTCATTATGTTAAAAAAAAATTAAAAGCAGGGGCGCCTCGGTGGCTCAGTCAGTTGAGCTTCCAACTCTTGATTTTGGCTCAGGTAATGATCTCAGGATTATGAGATCCAGCCCTAAGACAGGCTCTACACCCAGCAGGGAGTCTGCTTCCCCTCTCCCTCTCCCTTTACCCCCTCAGCCCGTGCACATGTGCTCTCTCTCAAATGAATAAATTTTTTAAAAAATAAAAATAAGGGGCACCTGGGTGGCTCAGTGGGTTAAAGCCTCTGCCTTCGGCTCAGGTCATGATCCCAGGGTCCTGGGATCGAGCCCCACATCGGGCTCTCTGCTAGGCAGGGAGCCTGCTTCCCTTCCTCTCTCTCTGCCTACTTGGAATCTCTCTCTCTGTCAAATAAATAAATAAAATCTTCTTTAAAAAAAAATAAAATAATTAAAAAAATAAAAAGCAACATTTGTTTGTTGGTTTGAACACAAGGGGTTCAAAACTGAATTTTCCATGTGTCCACTGCCAAAAATGTTAGTACTTCCAACCCAGGTCCTTCATATTTGTGTTTCCTTTCTTTTCCACACCAACTATTGCAATCTCACTCTCAACCTCTATCATATGGCCTCATCTTTACAAAAGCCCTCCCTAAAAGTGCTATCTACAGCATTAACAAAAAGTTTCCAGAACTTTTTGGCAGGAGAGCACAAGTCCTCCTGATTTTTTTTTTTTTTGCATCCATCAGAATGATTTCCCTGAAAACTGAGATGGGAAGGCAAGGAAAAAAAGTCTTTTGATACCAGATATTGTAATTTAACACTCAGCATTTCTGGCATTACACTAATGCCATACAATTTTGTTGGTTCCAACTACTAGTCCTTATTAGTTTAATAATAGTTGATATTAGCTTTCCTACATTTCTTGGTAACACAACTTGCAGAAAATTAACCACGTGTTTAACACTGAACACAAATAATGAATTTAGCAATTCTATACATGATACTTTAATATTTTAACTATTGGAAGAACTCACTGGAAAACTGTTAATAATATGATCATCATTATTTAGGAAGCCAGGGGTTACTATTAATCTAAAAAAATTAAAATTTTGTAGTATCCAAATTAGTGAACAAACCAGTAATACACTTATTAAAACAGATGTGTTATTATAAAATATCACTAACCATCCCCAGCAGGAAGTCCTCGCTCCTTTTTTTCATCACATTTGTTGCATTCACTGAAGTAAAGCAGCAGGAACATATCCAAGAGTACCCAAATCAAGGAGGTGGCTAGGACCACCTTGCAATATGCAAATTTTCTCATGGCACTTAAGTCAAATGCAAAATTTTAAAATATATATATATATATAAATATACAAAGGTCATGAAAATTATTCCAGTCCAGTTTCATCAGAAATCACGTTCATAACCTATAGAGACAAAAAGAAAGAAGGATTAACTTAAAAATAACTATAATGAACTATAAGACTAATTTAACATGCATATGAAATTTTATTATTCAGAATAATTTAAAAATCAGACTTAAAAAATACTTATAAAATACAGAAAAATTAGTAGTATCAAGAACATACTAATAACTCCTACAAATAAACACTGACTCGTCACTAGACATTCAGAAACACTGAGGGAAAGTGTAATGGAGAAGAAAAGAGGATCATATGATCTGAGACCTAGTCCTGGTTCTGACAGTAATTTTACAGATGTCCCTGATCTTTAGTTTCTATTCCCCTACCCCTACCCCACAACCTGTGAAAATAACATGAGAAAATGACTGGAGAAACTGTCGCCAAATTTGGAAAGTCATTTGGGATAGTGTGACTAGTAACATTTCTGCTACATAAGAAGGTCCTCTCGGGGAGCTCTGGAGGAAACTGAGGGACCTCAGAGAGGCCAGGAGTCACTGTGATGAACAGCAGACATGGAAGCTCAAAGGGCTATCTCACTGCTGAGCAGGAGGGAGACAAGCCAAGTGCATTCAGATGAAGTAGATGGAGGAAACCCACACTTTGCACATATGCCTCACAGTGAAAGCCAAATGAGCAGATGTTCTCAAGGGCTGGGCTGATGGGCAACATAGCAGCTTCTCAAAGGGCACCTTAATGTTCCATGGTGGGCAGCAGAGGTATTTACCTGAACAATTCAGTACAGGCCAGAGTTTATCTATGAAAAACATATAATAGTTCTTGCCTACTTCACGAGATTGCTAGACAGCAACCTGAAAAGCACCCCCCCCCCTCAAAATCCTAAGGGATACTTAAAAAGTATTATCTGTGCTCTTTTCTCTCTGGGACTTGTGCTCTCCTGCCTATATTCCTTCCTTCATCAAACCAACATTTCCTGACTGCACAGTGAACAAGGATGCATGTTACTGTCATATTCTTGCCTCAAAATCATACCTACTCAATATATCGAGTCATGTGCAGTGAGCAACGACTGTAGACTATAGTAACCATGATGAGGGGAGAACCAAAAACATTACAGTGCACAGCCTCATGAAACAACAGTTCTCTCCAGAAGTGCTAGATGGATATAAATTTATCTTCTGAGCTATTTTACACGAAAGGCTACCTCTTTTGGTCACTGGCAAAGTAAACAATGGTACTGCTGATACAGTATCTGAAATTCAAAAGTAACTTCATGTTCTCAAAAATCTGATTTTTTTAAATGCTTACAGCCCAGATTACTTCAATGCAAATCTCTATTATTTTGTATCCATTCCTATTTAATTTTTCCAAGGCAGTACAGTTCGATTCAAAGAGCACCCTTAGCTCCTAGGATCACTAACTCTGCATCATCTGACCCAACAGAGGTAGGAGAGATGGGACATTTCAATAGATCTATTCACTTCATTTGTAGCTGGAACTTCTGCCAGAAAAGCTAAAAAGACTTAAACACATGATAATCATCCTCTAACATAGTAAGGAGAGGCTAAATTAGTTTATTTACTAGTTATATATTTTGTTTACTCTATTTCTCAATCAGAACCAGAATCAAACATATTCATGCACTTATTAATTTGTTCAATGCACACAAACTCAGTAAAAACATAGACTGTGTCAAATGCATGGAATACAAAAATAAACAGAATGCACACCACTTGCCCTTATGAAATTTAGAGCTGGCTCCAGGAAAGCAGGGATTAGGCAAACAGCCACACATACATAAAATTTCACTGGTGATCATTGTTTTGAAGGGAGGTACACAGCAATATAAACATCTGTATTACAAAGATTGGACTTTGTCGGGAAGGCTTCCCTGAGGAAGACAGGATTTGAGGGGAAAATAAGAATTGGGGGCAGTGAGTAGCAAAGGCTCTGTAGCAGGAAGGAGCCCAGCACTGAGAGGTCAGGGGATCAAAGACAAAAGAAGAGGAAACTGCGATGTGAGATAAAACTGGAGCTGGATAAGAGTGGCCAGACTCAAGAGGTACTCAGGGACAAACTCAACGGGATTTAAGGACAAATTAGATGGGGCAAAAGAGGAGGAAATCCTGGCTTGTACCAATGGATGCAGAGTGGTGCCAGTCATAGAAACAGGAACCAATGAAAGAGGGCAGATCTTTGGAAGGGAGGAAGATGCAAGATGGGAAGAAACTTGTTTGACTTTGGACATGTTGAGTATCAGGTAACCCTGATACCTTCAAGAAGAAATATTAACCGCAGCTAAGGATACAAAAGTTTGAGGCCCAAAGGGAACAGTCTAAGGTAAAGGTATACGGACAGAAGCCCTTGCTCCTATGCAACATTGCTGGGGCAGACAGACTTTAAAAAAATCAATATGCAAAACAATTTTTTTGAAGTGTAATTTCCCTCCTAGTATGGGGCTGGACTTGGTGACATGCTTCTAGTCAACAGAATATGGTAGAAATAATGGTGAGAGATTTCAAGCCTGGTCATAAAACACACATCCTCAGCTTTCTCTCAGCTCACACTCTGGGGAAAGCCAGCACACCAATGTCAAAAGGACACTTAAGTATCCTTATACAAAGGTCCACATGGTAAGAAACTGAAGCCTCCTAAGCACAAGCAGTACTGTCATGCCAGGCATGGAAGGGAACACTTGTGGAAGCAGTCACAATCAACCCTTCTGATGGCTGCGGCTCCTGCTGACATTCTGACTGCAATATGCAGAAAGATCCTGAATCAACACCCCCCTACTAAGCTGCTCCTGCATTCCTGACCCAAGCAAATACAAGATAAAAAATGTCTATTCTCTGAAGCCATTACCTGTGGAGGTAATTCATCAATAAAGGATTTCAACAACAAAAAAGGCCGAAAAAGAGAATTCTTTAACCTACAGTAAAGATATTTAATGACACGTCTTGTCGACTTGTCATGCACTTCTGTAACATGAAATGACTTACGCATCCTTACTTCAATTTCACATCATACTAGAGTCTAAGCAGTAAGTCAAGAAAAGGAATAAGGATGAGGGGGAGAAAAAGAGACAAAATTATCTGCAGACGGCATGATTTCTATCAGAAACTTAAAAGAAATCAATAGATAAATCATTAGAGCTAATTCATGACCTCATCAAGGCTGCTGAATACAAGGGGTGCCTGGGTGGCTCAGCTGGGTGGGTCTCTGCCTTTGGCTCAGGTCATGATCTCAGGGTCCCAGGATCAAGCCCCAGGTCGGGCTCTCCGCTACGTTGGGAGTCTGCTTCTTCCTCTCCTACTCCCTCTGTGCTCTCTCTCAAATAAATAAAATCTTAAAAAAAAAAGTTGCTAAATACAAGATGAACATATATCATGTCCTGTATACTAACACTACTCCAAGTATATAAAAGAAAACAAATCATATTCAAAATAGCTATAAAAACCCTAAGATATTTGGGGATAAACTTGAACAAAATAGGAGCTCCTGGTGGCTCAGTTGGTTAAGTGTCTGCCCTCAGCTTGGGTCACGATCCCAGGGTCCTGGGACAGAGGCCACAAAGGGCTCCCTGCTCAGCGGGGAGCCTGCTTCTCCTTCTCCCTCTGCCTGAGCTCTCTCACTGTCTCTCTCTCTCAAATAAATAAATCTTAAAACAAAACAAAACAAACCTTTAACAAAATACGTGCAAGATACAGAAAGAGTTGTAGAGCTTTACTGAGGGATATAAGAGAACTGACTAAATGGCTAGTTATACTACGTTCAGGAGAAAAAAAAGTAATAGCTTCTTTCCAAAATTACTCTATAAATTTAATACAATTCTAATCAAAACACAAAGGAAGCTTTTTGGGACTGGATTTATTATAAAGCAGAAGAATCTAAAACCATGTGGTTCTCTAGAACAAACCCATACATGTACAGAAAACTGGTGCTACTACAGATGAGAGTAGAAAACTGATAGAGGGACAAATGGCTTTCCATATGATACGAAATAAATTTAGATCCTACCTTATACCAGTAACAAAAGAAAATCTGTGAAAAGATAATAACGAGGCCAAAGTTGTCAAAACAAAGTCACAGGTATTCTGGCCTTTTACTCACTGGCTGAGGTAAGTCTGGCTCTAGTGCTTTAGCTTTTAATTTTATAGTTTCCACTTCCAGTGAAGTGTTTAAGGCCAACATTTCTCTCACTGTCTTTGAGTTGTCAAGTGATTATTTACTAAAATTTGGCAATGAGAAGACTCATTCACCAGACAAAAACATGAGCCAATTTTTAGGTATCAGCATACTCTCATTCTGACTATTTAACAAAAAATTAGTTAAGAACTAGTCTAAAAATTCTATACAAAATGATGTTCACATGCCATATAAATTTAGATATTCTCTTTCTCTAATTATTTCCCAGGTGTTATTCCAAGTTTAGAGGTTAGGGAAACATGTTTATCATTTGGAAACATGTTTATCATGTTTATCATGGTATAGACTCCTATAAAATTTACCAGTATCTTGAATGGAATGTCAATTTCCAAGGTGATAAATGGACTTAATGTCTAGTAATACCTCTAAAAATTAATATTTTTCCTAATTATAAAGTAATACATGCTCAATGCAAAGGATTTGGCAAACAAAAAAGTAAAAGAAAAGATAGAAAACCCCCTGTAAACACTCATCCCAATTGAACACTACCACCAATTGGTTAAGTGTTCTCCCAGTCATTTGGAATACAGGAGATATGTCTTAAAGCAACTTTGTAATGTCCAGTTTGACTCAAACACTTAATGTCTTAAATGTCCTTATCAGGGAGAAAAGAAAGGAATGGGTGTGACTATAAAGGGGTAGCAAAGGAGATATTTGTGGTGATGCTGTATTTTGATTTTTCTTTTTTTTAAGATTTTATTTATTTATTTGACAGAGATCATAAGCAGGCAGAGATGCAGGCAGAGAGAGGCGAGGGGAAGCCATCTCCCCGCTGACCAGAGAGCCTGAAGCGGGGCTCGATCCCAAGACCCCGGGACTACTACCCGAGCCGAAAGCAGAGCTTTAACCCATTGAGCCACCCAGGCACCGCTTGATTTTTAAGTTATAGGTTCAACAGACATTTCTAACCCCTCTTCCAACCCAACTACTGGGTATCACGTTATAGACAACATCGGATGTCTTAAGGGTCATTTCAAACTAGCCTTGATATTTACAAAGCTATGTCAAGGGGCGCCTGGGTGGTTTAGTGGGTTAAAACCTCTGCCTTCGGTTCAGGTCATGATCTCAGGGTCCTAGGATCAGGCCCCATGTTGGGCTCTCTGCTCAGTGGGGAGCCTGCTTCCCTCTCTCTCTCTGCCTACCTCTGCCTACTCTGATCTCTGTCAAATAAATAAATAAAATCTTAAAAAAAAAAAAAGCTATGTCAAATGCCATATATTGATTGATGTATCCGTAAAAAATAGACATAAAATAGATATAAACCAAGGGGGCTTTCAGGTTCATGATGCTGACTCTTGCTCTCACCCTCCCCCAAAGGTTTCTTCTGGTAACAGACCCAGCTCCCTGGTCAGAAGACAGTCAAGTGACATGGCCAGGCCTACCACAGGACCTCACCCCTTGTTTTTTCAAGTCATAGAGCTGGAGGCTATGCAAGCAGCTTTGCAGTCAACCACACTGCCCAACACCTGGAGAAAGGCCACCTTCAAGTCCAAAAGAATGAGCCCAAGGAGAGGCATACAGAACAAGAGGCAGAGTCTGGATGTCGACCAAGTCCCTGATGCTTCCTTTGCTTATTTGTGGAGCATAAGGAATAACACGGAGGACATGGGGAAATGGAGAGGAGAAGGGAGTTAGGGGAAATTGGAGGAAGAGACGAACCATGAGAGACTGTGGACTCTGAAAAACAATCTGAGGGTTTTGGAGGGGCCGGGGGGGTGGGAGTTGGGTAAGCCTGGTGGTGGGTATTATGGAGGGCACATATTTGGAGCACTGGGTGTGATGCATAAACAATGAATTCTGGAACACTGAAAAGAAATTTAAAAAATAAATAAGAATTTAAAAAGAAAAGAAAAGAAAAAAATTGGTTCCTAACACAACCAGAACACCTGGGATGTGGAGAGGTGGGGAGGAAAGAGGAGACCAACAAGTGAAACCAACTGGGTTCCGGTCAACTGATGAGGTTCCCTTTTACTAGTTATAAACAACTGTACATCATAAGGCAAACTATACCATTTGAAAAGATGATTTTTAATACTCCAAATCACAGAAATATATCAAATATCAAAAGTATGTAGGAGGAACATCACTGAAATAAAGGATCATAACACAACACACATGTATCATGTATCCACCACTCGGTTTAAGAATAAGAAAATAATCTTCAAAGTTCCCTCTCCAGTACCATCTCTTTCCCAGCTTCTCAAAGGCAACTTCTATTCCAAACTTACCATTCTCTCTTTTCCTGACAGTTTTACCTCGCTGGTATCCTTAGTAATGCCTTCTTTACAT
Organism: Mellivora capensis; assembly: GCA_004024625.1. Lineage (NCBI taxonomy): Eukaryota > Metazoa > Chordata > Mammalia > Carnivora > Mustelidae > Mellivora > Mellivora capensis. The sequence continues at coordinate 27,217 of PISX010011530.1, forward strand.
GTGTCTGTTTCTGAATTGCTCATAAATGGAAAAATCTGTCTTCCTTTTTTCTTTTTTTTAATACCAAGTTCCTGAGAGCCATCCGTATGTTGCTTGCAGTTACAATCAATTTGTGTTTACTACTCAGTAGTGTTCCACTGGCTTAGCATACCACAGTTTATTCACTTTATGCTTAATGAACATGTGGTTCTTTCTAGGTTTCTATAGTTACAAACAGTACTGTTAGGAACATTCCTAAACATGTTTCCTGGCACACATGTGCAGGAGTAAGGGGTGCAGGGCAAGGGTGGTAAACTTCTGCAAAGGACAAAATGGTAAATATTTTAGGCTTTGCAAGACAGATCTGCAGTGTAAGCATTCAACTCTGGTATTACACCACAAAAGCAGACATAAATGACATAAACAAGTTAACTGTGACAGTATTCCAACTGAACTTTATTTATGGATGGTGAAATTTGAATTTCATGTTATTTCCACATTATAAATTACATAATTTTGTTTCACTTCACAGTTTTAAAATGTTAAAAATCTTTTTAAACTCACGAGTTGTCACACCAACCCCTGACTTAGAGAACACACATAAAGGTATTAGGTCATAGGGAATGCATATTTTCAGTAAGACTAAACATGACCAATTTGTTTTCCCAGGTGGTTGATGCAAAACAGTAAGCAATATGAGAGCTCTGGATGTGCTCCCTGGCAACACTTACTGATGTCAGACTTTCTTATTTTCTGACAATTTGGAGTGTATAGTTGGTATCTTAATGTAGTTTTAATTTGCACTTCCCCACTGTCTCTGACATTACTGGTCATTCCATTTCTGCTTCTCTAATGTGCCAATGAAGTCTAGGCCACTATTCTATACAGTGGGTTGTTCTGTCTTTTTCCTATAGTTTCTAAAAACCTTTGTGCAGTCTGGATTCTAATCTTACATCGGCTACATGCACTGCAAGAATCTTTTTCCAGCTTATAGCTTGTCTTCTTAACAAGAAGTGGCTTTCGTAGTTTACATTTTCTATGTCTTAAGAAATTCTTCTCTATTTAGATATCATTAAAAATAAAGTTCTAATGTCTACAAATTTTTAAGTTTTACCTTTCAGGCTTACGTAGAGATTCAACATCGCTTTCTTCCATGTGGCTAACGAAATGTCCTGCCATACTGTGTAGAAAGTTCATCCTCTTACTAAAGGTGTACATGCAATGCAAACTTTGTCAAAAACCAGATTTCCAGGGTTCTATGTTCTGTTCCACTGACCCATCTACATTACACCACACTACTGTCTTACTTACAGCTTTATATCAATTACTTAATTAATTATATCAATTACTTACAGCTATATCAATTCTTGATATACACTAAAGAAGTCTTCGCACCTTGCACTACTTCTTGAGGAGGGCCTTGGCTACTTTTGACCAACTGGCCTTCCTTAGGTATAACAACCATAATTCCTAAAAACGATATTCCACCAACTGAAAAAAGAAATCTAGTAGTTAAAGGTTTACATGTCTATGATAGAACAATCCTACTGTTAGGATTAAATTAAATTTTTAAAATGATACAAGTCATAGAGAAGAAGTTGGTAATGAGGAGTTCAACTCAAGAGCCATTCAAAAGAAAAATTCCAGGGGCAGCTGGGTGGTGCAGTCAGTTCAGCATCCGCCTCTTGGTTTCAGCTCAAGTCATTCATTATCTCAGGGTCCTGAGACTGACCCCAAGTGGAGCTCTGCGCTCACCAGGGAGTCTACTTGTCCTTTACCCTCAACCGGACTTGTGTTCGGGCTCTCTCTCCCCCTCCCTCTCTAAAATATATTTTTTAAATGCTTAAAAAGATAAAAGAAAAATTCTGAAAATGTCTTACAAAATGACATCATTATTAAAACGTACAGCACCTGACTTTTGTGTCTACTATACTGCTGTTCCTTTAAAAAAAAAAAAAAAAGGGTTCAGTATTTTAGAGTCACAGTTCATCCCATGCTCTCTGGGTATTTACTGAGTCTTGGCCAATTACATTCTTGATACCAGGTCAGGTACCTAGGTGGTACAAGCCTGAGGGCAATGATCCACATCATGGAAGCCCTTATCACACAGTTAAACACCAACCTAAGAGATGCACAATTCACATTACAAAAGGGAAACATCAACTCAGGAAGCCTGGCAGGAAAAAGACATACAGATAGGGAAGTTTCTAACTAGTTTTTATCAGAAGGCAGTAAGATATTAAACTTTTCTGCAACAAGGTTCATTTTTTCTTTCTTTTTTTTTTAAGATTTTATTATTATTATTATTATTATTTTTTTTTTTTTTTTTGACTGAGAGAGCAAGCAGGGAGAGCAGCAGGCAGAGGGAGAGAGAGAAGCAGGCTCCTAGCTGAGCAGGCAGCCCAGTGCAGGGCTCCATCCAGGACCCAGGGAAGGCAGACACTTAACCAACTGAGCCACTCAGGTGCCCCGTCCTATTTTGCTCTAAAGAACACTGCACACCCGTGGGTTCTTACTAAAGAAAGTCCATGGTCAAGTAAGTTAGAGAAATGTTATAGACTCTCTGTGCCCTGGGAGATCCATACTGCACGTTATTGCCCTAAAGGTTCTGCGAAGTTTGGCAATAAAGAAACATATCTAACCCTGTTAACTCAGAGAACTTACCATTTTATCATTTTCAAGCACAGAGCTTTCTCCATCTACTTTGTCTTTTTTGCACAATACAGATTTCAAATAGCAATAGATAAAGTAATAAAGATTGGTTTCAAATCCTGGAATCAGCCAATTTTTAAACTATGAGTTATTCTTTTTCTGAAAAACTGGTATTTCTGTGCATCTGCAAATTCCATAAAAAAGAAATCCTATCGTGTTCACAGGAAGATCTTCATAAAGTGAAGGTTAATTTTGTAATATTTTAATTTAACTGTTTACGCTTCACATTTCTGCACTATTCTTTAACATAACATATACAACCCACATAGTTGTGGACAAAAATGGTAAATCCAGAAGTCACCATTATATAAATTCCCAAAAGAAGAGAATCTAAAAGAAGTGAAAAGAATTCTAAGAGAAGTGAAATTTAGCAACTATATTTACTATTATTTATTTTCTAAGTTTAGAATATCAGATTCAGAAAAAATGTATCAGCATTAAATGTTACATTTAACAATACAATACGACGCTGTAGGGAGAGAGTTAACACTGCAGGTCTGTTTTACTCAGGCCTTCCTAATTTCTAGGGGATGCCTGGAGCCATGGTAATGACCCCTGGCCAAACTCTGAGGACTAAACTCCTGGAATGTTCACAGTCACCGGCTAAGGGTGTTAGAGATAGCAGGTCAGGATATATCAGGCTGTCAGCATTGCTTAAGGCAGGCGTCAAGATTTATGATGTGCACCTGTTACCTGGTCAGGGTCCTAAGTTTTAGTCACCAGGGCTGGCCACAGAAAAACATGTCCATGTGAGCCTCACAGAGGAAAGACATCAACATTTGTGTCTTATCTTCCTAGCATTCACCTGCCTGTAGCTTCTTCCTGCTGTTCCTGTACTGCATCTTTTGCTGTAATAAACCTTAGCCAGGAGTACAACATTATGTTAAGTTGGGGGAGTCCAGCAAATCAAAACTAATGGGCAGTTATGGTAGTCCCATCAAAATAAACACCATTAAAGCATTTGGTTTGCCATAATACCTACTTCTAAATGCTACATGATCATAATCACAATCTGCTTAAATGAATAAACCAATGTACAGGGTAAAAGTGAACACAGCAGTCACAAGATTACTATCCCTAGAAAGGGCTTAGTTGCAAGGTGGGCCCTTGACTGGCATCTGGTAACTTAAATGATGAACAATTCCCTACACTGATATAAAACTCACCTTAAATGGTAAGTGTACCTAACTGTGCCTAACCCATTTGTCAAACAATATAGTTTGTGCAAAACACATGACTGCCTTCTGGGAGACTAAAATTTTGGTACATGCTAGGCCACCATGACCAGCCCCAATGAAAACACTGGCACTGAGTTTAATGAGTTTCCCCAGCTTGTAACACTTCACATGTGTTGTCACAATTCATTGCTAGAGCACACTGCTTGTGACTCCCCTGGGAGAGGTTCTTGGAAGCTTGTGCCTACTGTCCTCCAGACTTCACCCCATGCACTTTTCCCTTTGTCAATACTGCTTTGTATCCTTTCACTCTAAGAAGTCTTAGTTGTTCTTATGACTATATGCTGAATCCTGTGATTCCTCCTACCCAATCACTAAACCTGGGGGTAGCCGTGGGAACCCCAAACACAATCAGCATATTAAAAGAGAAGTGAGTATCTATTAGTCCAAATGCTGATATTCAAATCTGGGTTCAAGTTTCAATTCCAACACTTACTAGCTAAGCAATCCTAGAAATGTTACTCTTTATTTGCATATATCCGGGGCTCTTCCTTCCTTTGAGAAAAACATGCCCACCTTATAGTCCCATCTCATTAAATTAAATGAGGTAATGTACATCACTTAGGTATCAGCACACACTCAGTAAATATTAAATAGTATTTCTAGAGGTACTTTCTTAGATGAAACAAAAAACCAGGAACTTTTATATTTGTACTGATGCAATGATTATTCAAATGGCCATGCAGAGTATTACAAAAAGAAACTCAGAGGTAAACTTTTACTGAATCTTCAACACTGATTCTATGAGTAATTCCCAGCCCACATGACAGGAATCTTGGGTGAGCTCAAGCACGTTAAACCCCATATAAGAAATTTTTTATTCCTAGACTGATATTCATCTAGTCTTCAAACTGACCTCCCTGAGGAAATACGAATGCCCTAATTAATTAGTACTGGGACTAATAGCCTGATGGTTACATTTCTCAAATAACTGAATTTGCATTTTAATATAAGCCATTCACTTATGTATAGATGAGGCAAAAAGTCCCATCAACAGAAGTATGAAACCTCCACAGCTGAAAGAGCAAGCCCCAAGGCAAAGAGAAGTGCAACCCTGAAGTCATTCACTCCCAGCTATCAACTTACCCCAAAGTGGTTTTTCAAATGAATTCATATCCCAAATCCACATGTCCCACATTTCCTGTTGAAAAATAAATTTCCTAAAATCAGATTATTACAGAATAACTCTATTCTCCCCCCTTATTACTTCAGCCAACCTATCCCACTGGACTTTAAGTCAGCCATACCTGAGGGCAAAACTCATGTCTTATTTAGCCAGTTCTCTAATGCTGAACACGGGCACATAACAGGTGTTTCCCCAAAGCCTGCACATGATAGGTGTTCAGTTAATGTCTAATACATGAATAAAATACTACTGAGATCCAACAGCAAGCTCAGTGGAAAAAAAACTATCGTTCCTCCTCTTAGAAGTCTATCAGGATATTAACTTTCCAGGTGGGAAGGCCAAAGACACAGAGATAGCACCTGCACCAGGAACTATTTATTCCTTTGGTTTTTTGTTTTTTAAAGATTTTACCTATTTATTTGATAGAGAGAGCACAAGTGGGGAGGATGAATGAGAAGCAGACTGCCTGCTAAGCAGGGAGCCTGATGCAGGGCTCCATCCCAGGACCCTGGGATACTGACATGAGCCGAAGGCAGCCACATAACGGACTGAGCCCATGCAGGCGTCCCAGTACTGCTTATTCCTTACCCCCCTCCACATACACCATGCTTCACTCCATTAGATCTCCAAATGAATTCAACTGATCATTCTCTGCTAGACTACCTTTTTTTTTTTCTCTATTCATTCAAGCTAGCCATGGCTCTTCTATTCCTCTTCCTGGTGCAAGTGACCAAATCTCAACAAACAGGACCCAAGAGGAAAACTGTTGGGCACATTTAGGAAAAGTTATGCTCTCTCAGAGGTGCTGAAGGGGAAATTATATCCTATAATGGGGGAGCTATTTATGTGTGGGGGCAGAAAGCACACGGGAAGTATCTACGCCTTCCTCTCAGTTTTTCTGTAAACATGTAACTGCTCTAAAAAAAAGTCTTTAAAAATAAAACATGAAAGACTTACACAGAGAAAGGTAAAACTGCTCCTACTGGAGTAACCCTCCCACAAACAATAATTACAAACTCTGGCCCAAACGTAAAAACCACAACTGAAAAGCACTGGATAGGTTACACAGGTGATGGGGATTGTGGAGGGCCCTTGTGATGAGCACCAGGGGTTGCATGGAAGTGTTGAATCACTATATTGGACACCTGAAACTAATACTACACTGTATGTCAACTGGAATTCAAATAAAAACTTAAAAAAAATTTTTTTTTAAATTAGAGAAGCACTGAATAGCAACCAAAACACAGAAAAGAGAAGGCAACCCTTGAAACAGGAGAACTATACTAGGCGAGATATGCCTTTTTATGGCTGCTTGCCTGAAGGCAGAGACCACGATGCATCGTGCGCAGCAGGTAAAACTCAAGAAAGAGCTCTCATTCTCATTGGCTTGTGGCATCAAAGGATGAAGGCTGAGGCCAGTAGGGCAACTGGAAAGTAAGGAAGAAAATCCTAGGTATATTTATATATGTAAACCTCACCACAATCCTTACCTAAGCCCTAAACACACAACACAGGAGACTCCAGAGGTCCCAAAGAAAAGCAATGGCTAAAATGGCTGAAAGAACTGAGCAAGAGATCAGGTTGTTGCCCAATGCAGGAGAAACAGTTTGGGATTTAAGTCCAGCCAGTTAACTGCCTGCTAGAACAAAGAATCAACACTCTTTTGGAGAAAACAGAATTATGGATCACAAAAGCATTTATAACATTCAGTATTCAACAAAAAATAACTAGACATGAAAATAAACAAGCAAATGTGACTATGGTTTAAGAAAAAAAGCAGTCAATATACTTTGGACACAAGATTATGCAGATGTTGGAATTAGTAGACAAGGGCTATAAAGCAGCTACTATCAATGTGTTCAAGAACTTAAGAATAATAAAGGAAGAGAAGTAACTCATCAGGTAAATACAATGCATAAAAAAGAACCATATAGGACCACAAAGAACACAAATATATGAAGTCTGAAATGTAGAATTCACTTCAGAGGTTCGACAGCACATGAGAGGCAAGAGATACAGGCATATCTTAAAGATACTGTGGGTTCAGTTCCAGACCACCATAATAAATAAAGTGAGTAATATTAATTTTTTGTTTCACAGTACATATAGAAGTTTACGTTTTAGTTTATTAAGATGTGATAGTATTGAGTCTAAAAAAATGCTAACCATTATCTGAGCTTTCAGAATCGTAATCATTTTGCTGATAAAGGGTCTTGCCTCTGCGTTGATGGCTACTGACTGATCAGGGCAGTGGATGCTGAAGGTTGCGCTGACTGGCTTAAAATAAGACAACAATGAAATTTGCCACATCAACTGATTCTTCCTTTCATGAACAGCTTCTCTGTAGCATGCTAGGCTGTTTGACAGTATTTTACCGACAGCATAACTTCTTTCAAAATTAGAGTCAACTGGGGTACCTGGGTAGCTCAGTTGCTTAGGTGTCTGCCTTTGGCTCGGGTCGTGATCTCCGGGTCAAGGGATCGAGCCCCGAGTCAGGCTCCCTGATCAGCAGGGAATCCACTTCTTCCTCTCCCTCTTCCCCTCTACCCTCCACCTTGTGCTCTCTGCTCTCTCTCAAATAAATAAATAAAATCTTGAAAAAAAAATTAGAGTCAATTTTCTCAAACTCTACTGCTGCTTGATCAACTAAATATATATGATATTGTAAATCCTCTGCTGTCATTTCAACAATCTTCACAGCATTTTCACCAGGAGTAGATGCTATCTCAAGAAACCACTTTCTTTGTTCATCACAAGAAACAACTCCTCATCTGTACAAATTTTATCATGAAAGTGCAATTCAGTTACATCTTCAGGCTCTACTGATTCTAGTCCTCTTGCTATTTCCACCACATCTACAGTGACTTCCTCCACTGATGTCTTGAACCCCTCAAAGTCGTCCATGAGGGCTGGAATCAGCTTCTTCAAGAGTCCTGTTAATGTTGATATTTCAGCCTCTTCCCATGAATCACATTATGTTCTTCATAGCGTCTAGAGTCCTTTCCAGAAGGTATTCAACTGACTCTCCCCAGATCCATCAGAGGAATCATTATCTATAGCAGCCATAGCCTTACAAAATATATTTCTTAAATAATAAGACTTAAAAGTTAAAAATGCTCCTTGATCCATGAGCTAAAGAATGGATATTGTGTTAGCAGACATGGAAACAACGTCAATCTCATCCTATATTTCCATCAGAGCTCTGGGGTGACCAGGTCTATTGTCAATTAGCAGTAAAATATTCAAAGGAATTTTTATTTTTTCCTGAGCTGTAGTTCTCAACGATGGGCTTAAAACCATGTTGTAAACAGTAAACCATGTTGTAAACAGATGTGCTATCATTCAAGCTTTATTGGTCCATTTCTAGAGAAAAGGCCAGGATTTAGCATAATTCTTAAGACCTGGGATTTTCAGAATGATCAATGAGCACTGGTTTCAACCTAAAGTCAGCAGTTGCATTAGCTCCTAATAAGAGAGTTAACCTGTCCTCTGAAGCTTTGGAATCAGGCACTGACTTCTCCTGTCTAGCTATGAAAGTCCTAGATGGCATTTTCATCCAATAGAAGGCTATTCTGCCTATATTGAAAATCTGTTATTTAGTGAAGACACCTTCATTAATCACCCTGGCTGGATCTTCTGGGTAAGCTGCTGCCACTTCTTCATCAGCACTTGCTGCTTCACCTTGCACTTTTATGTTACAGAGATGCCTTCCTTCCTCAAACCTCATGAACCACCCCATCTGCCAGCTTCAGACTTTTCTTTGCAGCTTCCTCACCTCTCTCAACCTTCATGGAACTGAAGAGAATTAGGGGCTTGTGCTGGATTAGGCTCTGATTAAGGGAATGTTGTGGCTGGTTTGATCTTCTATTCATACCACTAAAACTTCCTGCGTATCAGTAATAACACTGTTTGGCTTTCTTATCACTCTTCACTGGAGTAGCACTTTTACTTTCCTTCAAGCACTTTTCTTTTGCATTCCCAACTTGGTTGGCAGATTTTACGGAGCTTTCACCCCATCTCAGTTTCAACATGCCTTCCTCGCTCAGCTTAATCATTTCTAGCTTTTGATTTAAAGTAAGAGACATGTAACGCCTCCTTTTACTTGAATACCGAGAGGCCACTGTAGAGTTAGAATTGGCCCAATTTCCATATTCTTGTGTCCTGGTGAACAGGGAGGCCCGAGGAGAGGGGGAGGAACGTGGCCGGGGGTGGGGGGGGGGGGCAGACGACAGTCGGTAGGTGAAGCAGTAAGAATACACATAACATTTGCCAATTAAGTTCACCAGATCTTATGTAAGCACAGTTTGTGGCAGCCCAAAACAAGTGCAACAGTGACATCAAAGCTCACTGATCAAAGGTCACCGTGACAAACATAATAATAATGAAAAAGTCTGAAATATTACAAGAATTTGACATAAAAAATTTGACACAGAGACTCAAAGTGAGTAAACACCACTGGAAAATAATGTCAATAGACTTGCTCAACATAGGGTTGCCACAAACCTTCAATTTGTAAAAAAAACACGGTATCTGCAAAGTACAATAAAATGAGGTATGCCTGTAAAGGGTCAGTCAATTTAAAGACACATCAAAAGCAAGTATCCAATCTGCAGATCTGAAAGAAAAATTTTTTAATGAACAGAGAGCCTCAGTGAATTATGGTACAATATCATAAAGTTTAACGTATGTGAAATCAAAGTGCCAAAAGGAGAAAAATATATATACAGAATTATATATACAGAAAAGTATATGCAAAAATAACAGCTAAAAATGTCCACAATTTGGAGAAATCACAAATCTAAGTCCAGTGAACCCTAAGTAAAAAAATCCCAACTAGAGCTCATCATATACAAAGGCTAAACACTAAAGATACAGAGAATAACCTGAAAGCAGCCACAGGGAAAAAAGATGTACTATATACAGAGGAAAAAAATGGCTGACTTCTCATTATATGAAACAATTTTCAGGCAAAGAGAAGCCAAAACAACTCATCTCTTTGCAGGCCTGCACTACAAGCAAGGCTAAAGGAAATTCTTCAGGCAGAGGGAAATGACACCAGATCTCTAAGGAGAAAGGAAGAACAGAAGCAATGGTAAATGTAGGAACAAACGTAAAAGCCTGATTCCTCCCTCTTGCTTTTTTTTTTTTTTTTTTTTTCCCTTCAATTTTTATTTAGAGATACCTGGGCTCAGTTAAGCGTCTGCCTTCAGCTCAGGTCATGATCTTGGGGTCCTGGTATTAAGTCCCATATCAGGCTCCTTGCTTAGCCCAAGCCTGCTTTTCCCTCTGTCTGCTGGTCTTCCTGTTTGTGTGCTCACTCTCTCTCTGACAAAATCTTCTTTAAAATAATTTTGTTTATTTGAGAAAGAGAGAGTACACAAGGTAGAGAGTATAAGCAGGGGAAGGAGCAGAGGGAGAGAGAGAATCAGGCTCTCCACTGAGCCGGGATCCCAACGTGGGGCTTGATCCCAGGACCCTGAGATCATGACCTGAGCCAAAGGCAGATGCTAAACTGCTTAACCAACAGAACAACACAGGCGCTCCTTCTTCTTGCTTTTTAAAAAGACATATGGCTGACTAAATTAAAACTCTTAACTTTGTAGTGCATTAATTTCTTAATATGAAGATGTCATATATGAAAAAATTAGAGCAAACAACAGAGGTGGGAGTTAGGTGGAACTACATAGTTGCCAGGGACTTGTTTTACGTGAAATACTATAACCTAGCACCTACTCATGATATTTAATAAAGAAATCCCAGGAGATTGAAATTAAGAATAAACTCTGTTAGCCTGATAAAGGATATCTGCCCCAAATCTACAGTAAACAAAACGGTTTCTCATAAAGTGTTGGAAGCATTCTCTTTCAAGTTAGTAAAAGGATAAAAATGTATTCTGTCACTTCTTCCCATTAAGAATGTACTAGAAATTCTACCCAGAAGAGTAAAACAAAAGATATAGGAATTGGAAAGAAGAAGAAAATCAAAGAAAATGATAGAAAAATCCAAAACAATAAAGACAATGAGAACTAACGAAAACTTGGTAAGGTTGCTGGATACAAGTTTAACAGGCAAAATTCGATAAATTCTTATTGCCAATAACTAGAATATTGCTTAAAAAGATCTTTAAAAAATAAAAACAGCATGGTCAAGTATGGATAGTTTATTAAAGAAATAGAATCTCTCAATATTAATCTATATACTTAATATGCTTCCAATCAAAATCTCAATATAATTTTCTTTACAGAACTGTAAAAGCAGGCTAAAATCACATGGAAGAACAAAGACATGAAAGTCAATAAAATTTTGAACAGGGTGAAAGTACTTTGTCTACCATATACTAAGCTACAGTAATTAAGTCAGTGTGATACATGGGCAGAGATAGATTAAGGAACCAATAAAACAGAAAAGAGTCCAGAATCAGACCCACATGAATATGCAAACTTGACATATTCAAGGACAGAGGTGGCACTACAAATCAGAGTGAAAAAGACAGGCTGTTTAATAAATGTTCATCCACATGTAAAAAATGAAATAAAACTCCTACCTCATGCCATACAAAAGAACAATTCCAGGTGAATCAAAGTTTAAGGATTTATGTTCTACAACTTTAAAATAAAATATAGGCAAATATCTTCCTATCTTTGGGTAAGGAAGAATTTCTTAATACTCAAAAAGCACAAACCATAAAAGGAAAAAGTAATCTCCACTACATGAAAATTAATTAAAAAAAAAAGATTTTATTTATTTATTTGACAGAGAGAGAGAGAGAGAGCACACAAGTGGCAGAGCAGCAGAGGGAGAGGGAGAAGCAGGCTCCCCACTTAGCAGGGAACCCAACATGGAGCTCCATCCCAGGACCCTGGGATCTTGACATGAGCTGAAGGCAGACACTTAACTGACTGAGCCATGGAGGCGTCCTAAAAATAAATTTTTAAAATATAACCAAAGATGTCATCATAGATAGTCAAATGGTAAACCAAGCACTAGGGGAAAATAATCAAGAAAAGATTAATATCAGAATGTATTAAAAACTTTTCCAACTCAAAACAACACACAAGTGAAAAATGGCATGGTAATGGGCAAATGAGAGGCAAGAAAACATATACAGCCAATGAATGTATGAAAATATGCTCAACTTCAGTAGTTTGCAGAAAAATGAATTTGACCTCATCAAACTGGCAAAACCCAAGTGTTAGTAAGGAATAAAGAAATGTGACACTCATACAATGTTGTTCCAAGTGTAGTAATTTGGCACAGCCACTTTGGAAAACAATCCAGCAATATCTAGAATAGCTGAAGAAACCACTACCCCATTATTCAGTAATTCCACTTCAGGTACACACCCTGGAGAAACTCTCACACATATAAGGAGACAGGCACAAAGACTACAACATTGTTTATAATGGAAAAAAAAAAAAAAGGTAACAACCTAGATACACAGCAAGAGGAAATGGGTAAATAAACTGTGTAACAGAATAATATACAGGCAGTTAAAATGAAACAAGAACTGTAGGCATCAACATGGGTAAACAATGTTGAATGAAAAAAAGCAATACATGCAGGATATGTATAGTATGTTCCATGTATAAAGAGTTTTAAAGCTATTAGAATAAGACATTATTCATAGACACAAACATATATTGTAAAGACAGAATAATATGTAGGAATATAACATACCAAATTCACATTATGGATATTTCTGAGGAGGGAGGGAAGGACTTTAATAATACTGGAACTTTTTTTATGTAAAATATCTAAATTGTGGCAGATTGCTACAATTTGGTTTCTTACCCAATTCTATTTTCCTCTTTGGTCTTACAAATCAAACTGATCTACTACGAGTGGCAATTTACATATCTTGGCTTGTACAGTGGATTAAGGTAGCCAATAAGATAAAATCAGAAATCACTGGATTGGGCCATGGGAAAGATATTGAAAGGGTAAGGACTTCATGGGGACATGGGCCCTTTGCCCTTACTCCCTTTATCCTCCAACCTGGGATAAGAACATGAGGGATGGAGTCACAAGGACCTGCTCAGCAACCATGAGATGACCTTGAGGAAGAGAGCTACAAGCTAAGGACTGTAAAGCAGAAAGATAGATGTGCAGTCCTTGTTGACCACATAGCTGCCATGTCCAGGGAGGAAAAAAGGCCTCTCTAAAGCATCTTTTGGGGGGGGGGGGGGGGGGGGGGGGGGGGGGGGGGGGGGAGGGTGTGGTGTAGGATCTTTCAAATGCAGCCAAACCTAATGCTAATTGACACAGAAGAATAGGGGGGAAGATGTTAAGACATAGGGGAAAGGCAGATTCTGCTACTGTACTTTTCTATGTTTTTAATTTTTTATTAAAAACTCTTCCACTGGGCCCCTGGGTGGCTCAATAGGTTAAAGCCTCTGCCTTCGGCTCAGGTCATGATCTCGGGGTCCTGGGATTGAGCCCCACATCAGGCTCTCTGCTCAGCAGGGAGCCTACTTCCCACTCTTTCTCTCTGCCTGCCTCTCTGCCTACTTGTGATCTCTGTCTGTCAAACAAATAAATAAAATCTTAAAAAACAAAAACGAAAAAAACCTGTTCCACTTCCCAGATTTGAAACAGAGATTCTCAAATGTTAACCACAGACAACTGCTGGCCCACAGATCAAGAAAAAATACAAAGGCAACCCATACAATTTATGAGGTGGCCTACCGGAGTGGATAAAGAACTCACTAGAATGTGGCCAACCACACTCGGAGAATGCAGACAGCTACTACGCTATTGCCACCAGCACTGCTGCCGCCAGTTTGGATGACAAACAATCCCACAGTCTCTTGGCTCTGGGCTAGGGATGAGAAAAACCAAAAACAATCTGCAGACTAAACGGAAATCTCTGCTGTCATTCCCTTTTCCTATTTTTCCTTCTCCATGCATTCCCCAGAGCTCAGGGCCATAGTATTCTGTCTCCACAACTGGATCATCAGAGGAGCAAAAATATCACAGAACAGTAGTACCTTCAGAGGGAATTCAGTTGTCTTTTACAATCACAAACAGAAAGGTTCTTTTGAGAACTACTTCACCTAAAACACTGTCTGATGTTACTTTGATATTAACTCAAGTGACCTTCTCCGATCTAAAAGGTTTTAAAATTTGCTCAACAGACCAGATGAAAACATAAGTTTGGAATGAAGGTAGGTTTTAGATTTTGGCCCCAGATAATGGTCTGAAATAGTTATCATGTGAAAAAGAACAGAAGAAACAACGACAAAAACTCTTGTTCACTTACTGGCCTGTTAAAGATAATGATCTAGTCAGTCATGATTTATCACAGGTACCACGCAGTGCAAAACATGCTCTTCATCTTTTTTCTTTAGCTAGTCAGCAATATGGTACCTTCGTTTTTGTGGATTTTTTTTCTCCCTAATTTGATTTCTCACTTATCGGTTTCTCCCTAATGCCACTTAATTTCGTTTCTCAGCTTGTAACATCAGTGGTTGTTCTGCATTCTCTCCTGCTGATTTTACTCACTTTCTGGCCCCTTGCCTTTTGTTTCTGTGAATAGCTATTCTCTGCCTCACTCCCTCAGTATGGTTTTCCCTGCTCTCAGATGGCTTCTGCACGGATACCAACTGAGATCCACACTAGGCCCTATCATCCCAAGAGCCTTTTTCCTGGAATTTTTTTTAGCCCTTTGGGGGTAGATGATAGGATTTGCTTCCTAATCTCACAACCAAACAAAAACAAAAAAACACTGTGATCAGGATGTTTACATTTAAGAATGTAATAGAAAGCTAACAGGAAAATTTTTAAAAATCCCTGAAAGAATCTTGCTATATTCACATCAATAACCCAAAACATTTCTGCATTTTTTTTCAATTCCACTGAATTCTCAAAATTGTATTCTGCTAAAACCTCTGAATACTTGGGTTCTTTCTCCTTCCTACTTACACTAAATAGTTGCACATGTTTTTCTTTATTACCAATAAAAATGAACTAAAAGATAATTTTTTCTGCAGATGACCTTTTTCCACTTCAGATTTAGAGAATTTAAGAACTGGGTTCGCAAACGAGCAGATTTTTTTCAAAAACACATACTTTGTTACAGCCTGGATTTAGCTTCCTTCTTAATCACTATAAATTCAGAGGAATAACTAAAATAGTGAAGATACATTTAAACATTATCGAAGAGCATATACTTTTTAATGAATATAAAATAATTTTACAGCTTTAATGAGAAGTACTAACGCACTGCAGAGAACAGTTAAATTTAACTACAACTCAGTTTTGCATTTTGCTGTGCTGTTAAGTGTAGTACTGCCCTATATACATGAAGTGTGTGATTACCAAAAAAAGAACAGCAAAGCAGTCTTAAAGGAGAAGATGAAAGCTTTACCTGATACAACAAAGTTTATGGTTTTATGATAAAGAATCTTAATCTTGAGAGTTATTTTAAAAGGAGAAAAGCAGAAAGGGAGAGAAATAATAAAAACTAGGTATTGTTCTATTTCTCCACAGAAGAGTTGTTTTTGTTTCATAAAAACCAAATGCAATGTGTGAATTTGTTAGACTTTTAAGTCTATAAACTAACTCAAGACATTTTAGGGACCATCAGCGGAAATCTGACCCACACTGGGTATTAGATGATACTAAGGAATTATTGTTAATTTTACCAGGAATAACAACAGCATTATGGCTAGATTTGAAAAAAAATTCTCATTTTTTTAAAGATCCATACTAAAGAATGTTAGAGGTAAAATGACATGATGTATTACTTTAAAATATTTGGGGCTTTGGGGTCAGGGGCGGAGAGATTGAGAGGTGAAACAAATCTTTTTTTTTTTTTTTTAAGATTTTTATTTATTTGACAGAGAGAGATCACAAGTAGGCAGAGAGGCAGGCAGAGAGAGAGAGAGAGAGAGAGAGAGAGGAGGAAGCAGGCTCCCCGCCAAGCAGAGAGCCCGATGTGGGACTGGATCCCAGGACCCTGAGATCATGACCTGAGCTGAAGGCAGAGGCTTTAACCCACTGAGGCACCCAGGTCCCCCAAAAGCTCTATATTATTTATATGAGTCTAAAAATCCCCATAGTTCCTAATCTTTGCTGAATATCGAAGACGGAGACAGGTTTAAGTGGGTTCGTTTTACTATTTCTTCTTCTTTTATATATGTTAGAATTTTTTTGAAATACAAAGAAATAACTTTTAAGTTTATTCCAGATAGCTAAAAGCTAAGTTAGGATTATGAATGGTTTAACATCCTACTCTGGCAGGCCAAATACTGCAAACATTAGTGTTTTGTGAACAAAATCAAGGCATCAATACATTCATTCATTTAACTTCAATTTAGTAATACCTATTTACTATATGCTAAGCATTTCACCAGACCTGAGAGAGCAAAGAAGGGTTAGACAATGTCCCTGTTGCTAGGGACAGGACAGTCACCATGAATACCTATATATAAGATTCCAGGTGGTCTGGCAGAGGGCACGGAGCACAGCAGCCACAGACAGAAGACAGAGAGGGAAAATGTCAGACTGCCTGCTATGTTCCATACACATTACAACCAGGTATCACTGCCGCCCAAATGGGAGAGGAACCGCTCATGAAGCTGTGTTTGTCTTCACACAAGACTCTACCCCAAGCATAAATGAATCCGAATCTGTGGGTATGGGGTTCCTCCACAGATGACTGTGTATGAGAAAATTGTAGCCTAACATCAAACCTTTCAAGTGGGTTTTAGATTCATGTTTCAGCTGAGGAAGCTGAAGAGTCATAGGTTTTAAGGGTGAGCAGAATATGCACATTTGAAGACCTGAAAGGTCTAAGAGGTCAGAAAAGAATCTGGAGAGCAGTACATAAAACCAAAAAGAACCAAATTCTCAGAAAGTTCTCCACAAAGCTAACTGCTACAGTGGAAGGTTAAATGACACTGTGAGCTGTGTTTGTCAATATTTAGCAAGCTTCAGTGAGTTGGGCGACTTAAACACGACACTAAAAAACATCAGAGATGGCACATGGGTGGTGACTCATTCAGTTAAGCATCTTCCTTTGGCTCAGGTCATGATCTCGGGGTCCTGAGATCACCCCTTGATGGGCTCCCTGATCAGAGGGGAGCCTGCTTCTCTCTCTCTCCCTCTGCCCCTCCCCCTGCTCATGTGCCCTCTCTCTCAAATTAATAATCTTTATTTTTTAAAAATTATAAAAATAAAAAACATCTGAGGGGGGCACCTGGACGGCTCACTCTGTTAAGCAGCCGACTCTTGGTTTCAGCTCAGGTCATGTTCTTGGGCTTGCCCTTGAGCTCAGTGAGGAGTCTGAAGATTCTCTCCCTCTGCCCCTCCCCCCATTCATGCACCCGCTCTAAAATAAATAAATAAATCTTTTTTTATAATTAAAAAATAAAACATTTTTCTTCTATGAAATGGCTTTTCTATTGCCCATTTATCTTTTTCACACTGGCACAGATGTGTGACATACAGACATGTGTATAGAGTTTGTGTATGTAGACATATAGATGTGTGTATATTACTGTAATAAAAATTTTTTGTCAATTGTTAGAAATTCTTCTATTTCTGTACTTGTGACTAGTCTCTGCATTCTGCCACAAAGAAGAAATAAAAGATCTTAATTTTAATATAGCCACATTTATTAACCTTTTCATGTTAACAATTATGCTTTTAGCATCTGGTTAAGATAGTCTGAGGTACAAAATACTCTAATATTTTATTCTGAAGGCTTATGTTTTTCATTTCATAATTAACTTTTTAATCCATCTGGAATTCGTTTTTTTAATATGGTGTGAGGTAAGAAATCTTTTTTTCCCCAATGTGGCTAAATAACAATACCGACATCATTTACAGAGTATTCCATTTCCTTATTTGATTTGTAACACTAGCTCTGTTATATATCAGATTTCCAAGTATGTAGAGTTCTATTTTTCACTTTGATTTTCTTCCATTACCTATTTGTCTATCCTTGCCCTATTATTACATGATCTCAATTACTAATGTTACACATTAAGTCTTAAAATCTAGTAGGACAAGTGGTCTTCAGAAATATCTTGGTTATTTGTGGCCAAATTTTAGAATTAACTTGTCAAGTTCCAGAAGAACAAAGAAATAAAAACCATGCCCTGCAGATTTTTACTGAAATAGCAATAATTTTTCTATTAATGACAGATTAATTGGTAAATTTACAAGACATAGTCTTTCTCCCTATGAGCATGGCTGGCCCCCAAATTTATTTGGGTCTTCTTTAACGTCTTCCAATATAACTTTTATAACTTTCTATATAAAGATCTTGCCACCTCTTTTTACATTTATTCCTAGGTAGCTTTTTTTTTTTAAGCTGTTGTGAAATATCACTTTTTTTTATTGTGAGCTATTAGGTTATAATAATAGCACTTAATTTTACTAAATTGATCTTATATTCAGTTAACTATTATAAACCCTAAAGATTTATCTGTGGATTTGAATTTCCTATGACAATATTCATAATGACTTTTAAAAAGACCATTTTGTTCATTCCTTACAGCCTTGTAACTTTCTTTTTCCCACCAGTGCAATGCTGGCGAGATGAGGTAACTGATTTTTAAAGCAATATTTTAAGAAAGTTATGGAATTTCTCTTCTACTTCTTAGTTTTTCTATTCCAAAAGAATACTGAATTTTAATCAATTTTTTTCCTGCATCATTTCAGATGACACTTTTTTTTAAATTAAGAAATTTAGAAATTAAGAGATATTTCTAATGCATGACCTAGCTTGCCTTCTTGGAATAAACCCTTTATTCAATATTTATTTCCTTCATAAATTACTGAATTCGGCTTGCCTAACTAATTTTGATAGCCTCTTGCTCGTAAGCCGTATTTTTATACTCTCTGAACCTATTAAACATTTATTTTCTATTCTGTGCCTAACAACTAGACTATCTGCTGTTTCTGAATGCCATACTATACAGTTTCCTAGTTGAGCTGATTAACTCATGGTGACTTATTTGAAGTGTTTTTGATTTTTTAAATTGTGAGCTAATGTTCCTAGAAACTTTATCTGTGTCAACTCCCTGAGGTCTGTGTTCCCCATACTCCTTCACAGACAATTTGCTTCACAGGCCCAACAACCCGAGACCACTTTCACAAAATTCCTGGCTTCAGTTTTTTTGTTCCATTCAAGTAGTATGAGCTCCAACCCCAAATCCAGTGAAAGTAAACTTGTCATTACCCTTTTTCAAGAAAGACTTACCTCTGCAGTGAAAAACAGACTGAGACAGGGAGCCTGCCTTACCCCACTCAACCTCTCTCCCGGCAGTGTGGGACAAATGTTTTATTTTTTTCCCTAGTTTGCCCATCAGCACCTTTCTAGGAGTTTCAGCTTTATACACAGTCTCTGCATCTTCCCACCTTGCTTGATCCCTAGACTCTACCTAGCACCACATAGTCACTCTGCAAAATCCAAAGCTCTAGGCTTCCAGGGATCTACAGATACCGGAACCCCCAGCACAACGGCCAGCATCACCTTTAGTTTATCTGTCCGGATTCAAGATTTCTTGTTTTTGACCTCTGAGGAGTTCCTTACTTGTCAGTTCAACTCTACGTTTTAAAAAATATTTTGAATATTTAGTCCAGTATTTTTAATGTTTCATAAAGGGGAACTTTAAAAAAAAAAAACAACTTTAATCTGTCACAATTCCAGAAACTGAATCCTCTTAACATTTTGAATAGTGTGCTAGCTGAGCATTTTTCCCCAGAAGAAATGTATCTCTACTCCTAAATGCCAAAGGAAAAATAATTCATATTCAGTTTACAAATATCTACCGAACACTACTATAGGCACTTGCATAAATCAGTAAATTAAACAGAGATTGATGCATTCAAAAACTCTATGAGGGAGGAGAGGTGCAGACAGCAAACAAAAAACGTAAGTAAACGGAATTATATCACAGAAAGCAGTAAGAGCAATTGGAACGAAAGAAGAAATCGAGGGGTTGGGTAGAAGGACCAGGAGTAAGGGGTTGGGGGCACTATCTTCAACAAGGCACCTATTACTGTATTTCCCCACAACATTAAAACAATTATTTTGTATTAAACATAAAATTACAAGAAACTATGAATATTTCTCTCTTCTCGAGGTGAAGTATGATGGTAAACAACCTATGGACTTGTTAATACTATATGACTCCACCCACTTCAAAGAAACTGCAGCACATTTTAATATCAATAATTGGAGATGATGCTCAAAAAGTTATGATGCTACCTATTCAAAAAATAAAACTGAAATAAAGGGAATTTAAAAATAAACTTTTGGGGGCACCTGGCTAGCTCAGCTGGAAAAGCATGTGACTCTTCATCCTAGGGTCACGGGTTCAAACCCCTCACTGGGTGTAGAGATTACTTAAATAAACTTACAAAAAAATGTTTAAAAAAATAAACTTAGGATAGAAGTAGACACTTAAATATTTACTGAAAAAAAGTTAAATGAGTATTAACTTTTATATTTCTAAAGATACTTAAAATTAAATTATCACCATTAGGCAGTTCTTATAAATGTTAAATTTACCCAACCCAGAAGGCAATTAGTCCAATTATATCTCCTTGTATCTTTTATGGAGATGTACCCTATTTATAACTCTTTAAAATGGGCTTTTCTCTTTCCATAAGAATCATGTCTGAAGTTGACTTATTAAATAATGCCTTAAAATATTTAACTCCAAGTCCAAGACAGTACTTTTCAGTCCTGTAATTATTTTATTTATTTATCCATTTGACAGAGAGAGAAAGAGAGCAAGCACAAGCAGTGGGGGAGCAGGAGAGGGAGAAACAGGTTCCCTGTTGAGCAGGAAGCCCAATGTGGGGGCTTGATCCCATGCCCCTGGGATCATGACCTGAGCCAAAGGCAGGTGCTTAACTGACTGACCCACACAGGTGCCCCAGTCCTGTGATTATTTTCATTGCTTTTCTCCATATCACTCAATTTTTCCTTCCATGTCTTGTAAGGTAGACAATAAAGCTGGAGCTTTATAAACACTGTGTTATAATTATATGCAATAGGTGATCTCTCTCTCTCTTTTAATGATAGAGGTAATAAATATTGATGGTAATGGTAATGAATGAATGTTCCAGCAAAGCCACTTTTATTTGTCTCTCAAATAAAACATCCTAAGTACAGGACCTATAAAACTTAAAGATTTACTTGCAACAAAAGAACCTTTACAGGAAACTTGCAACTCTCTTTTTCAAGACAAAAAATTAGAAATGGTTCCATGTAACAAAATAAACTAACTTGAGAATGCTGTACCATACAAAAATCAGGGGAGGGAATGATGCTTAAAGCTCCATCCAAGCTCTGGTCTCACTCCTGCTAGCTGCCGGCCATTCTCTTCCCTTCTCAAGGTCATAAGTACTCTTCCTCCTTTTGGCAACTAGAATGAGTCTTCCTGGGGCACCCGGGTGGCTCAGCGGGTTAAAGCCTCTGCCTTCGGCTCTGGTCATGATCCCAGGGTCCTAGGATTGAGCCCCGCATCAGGCTCTCTGCTCAGCAGGGAGCCTGCTTCCTCCTCTTTCTCTCTGCCTGCCTCTCTGCCTACTTGTGATCTCTGTCAAATAAATAAAATCTTAAAAACAAAAAACAAAAAACAAAAAGAATGAGTCTTCCTCCAGCTCCTTACTTTCCTCCAGCTCCTTACCTTGATTGAGCCTTGACTAAATTTTATTTTATATACTCTCAGGTATGCAAAGACAGCAAACTGTCCAAAAAACCTGAGTTAGATGTCTAATGACGTAAATACTTTTGTAAGGTTGCTGCAAATTTCAGTAACATTTTCTTACTAAAACAAAATTGAAAAAGTAAACCTCAAAAACAAAATTAGGCCTCTGGTTGCAATGAAATCTTTTTATGAAAGTAAACCTATACTGTAATTAAAGGAAACTGGACTTGATAAAATACAAGTATTTCAATGCTTTAAATGATATAAAATTATGATATAAGGAGCCGCAAAAGAAATTACTGAAAGCTAAGCTAGGGTAAAGTAGAAAATCTCCAAGTATGCTCGCCTGCTTCATTCTCTCACACACAATATTCCCATGCTGGAGGTATCGAACCCTTGGTCCAATTTAACAGCTAGCCAAGGAAATGAGAAAGGAAAAGGAGAGCCCCAGGGACCTCCCCCCTCCTCCTTAACTTCCAACACACATATGCACCTTTATCTGCCCCATATGCTGAAGCTTGGTAGAAGATATCTGCAAATGTACTCCTGCTACCAAAAAGTTTCAAAATCATCTACCTACTGCAACAGATCTAAAAATGATCAATGATCATACAGGGACCACCTCCAGGGGTCCTCAATATCCTTTTAAGGGCTCTTCAAGGTCTAAACTATTTGTAAACTAATACCAAGTGCAGCATTGAGGACACTGTCTGATTCATAGTGGTAGATGACTATTAACTATCAAACCATGACTAAATCACTGAATCACATTTGTTATTCTAACTACAGCTATTTTTATGTCTAATCTCTTAAAGGTAGGCATTAGTGCTATCTTTCTACCAGCCACTCAGTCTACCACTGGGCCTTATATATCATATATATTTCATAAGTGTTTGTCACATTTCTGAATTTCATCTGTAAAGCACTTAATAAATTTCAAAGCCTTTTGTAAAGGGCAACATTCTCCAACAGAAATATCTCCTGTTCGGTTTTTACCCCAACGGTGAGAGGTGGCCAGAATCCACACCACCAGTCTCAGCTGCCAAAGAAGCAAAGGCTCGTTAGATAAACACCAGCCCGTAATAAAAGTCACTCAAAAACAGAAAGGTAGGTAAAGTGGATTCTGCTTTTCTAGCACGCAACTGGACACAGCAAGCAAAACAGTAAAGGATGACCCCCAAACTATTTCATTTAGAAGGACATCTGTTCTTCCTGTTGCTCCTCAGCTAAACTGATTTCTGTGATGTGAGAGGCAGCTCTACCACACTGTAGCTGTTTACATTACAAACTTCTTAACCTCGCTGTAGTCCCAATTCTCATGTGCTACGAACAATCTGTTTACTCCTAAAACTTTTCTGGAAGTTCTCTTCAGTTGGCTATCCAAGGTATTCACCTGAGCCTGCAATGCTAGAGGACCAGGTCTTATTTGCATTTTATTGTCTGTGAGCGAAAACCTCATACAAAACTGTGTAACCTAATGAAACAAAAAAGTGCCCCACAAAAGTAGAGATTATAGGGTCAATATTCAAACTTTAAAGTGATTTAATCATGAGTCACACTTAAGCAGCAGGTTGCTTCCATCTATTTCTATCAGCAGTCACAATTAAAATGATTCTGCAGAAGGTGTGATTAACAGCTAAAACTATAGCAACAAGGGTGTATACAGCAGGTTTTCCCCCAACAAATACGTGCTGCCTATTCTTCCACTTGTTCTATGTGCAACAGGACACCTGCCAGTGATACTGGCACCACTCTCGGTTGTAAATTGTGCATCTACATTGGAGCTTATAAAGGCCCTTTGCTTCTCTTTATTCTCCTTCCTGTAGGTCCTTTCAGAGGCCCATTAGAACTCTCAGAGAATTTACAAGAAAACAAAGAAGTTTAAATCTAAGCCAATAAATTTTGCAGCAGGACAAAAACCGACCAATTAAAAAACAAAAGACCTTGTTGAATGGAGAATCAGTAAATAATTCAGTATAAAATTCTTTGGGATTATTTATTTCAACTACCCATTATTTTTATGACCACTGAGAAAAACTGATAGTAATTTTAAATTACACTAACTTATGGCTTCAGATTTAAAGGTAGCAAAAAATTAAAACTTTCAGAAGCATCAGTTTTTTAATGCTGAGGTCTTGATCCTGCTATACAGGAATAATTTACCAGCATTTGGTTGCATATAAAGGTAACACATCCTTATCTATAAATGGGCAGACCTAAGCTAAAAGAATTCTAAGAGTTCCTTAAAGTGCACTTTCATGGACCCTGTGACCTGTGCCATCACATAGGCACCAAACTTAGAAGGACCCTGCATTGGGTTAATGCTCTGCCATCACTGTCTTCAGGTTTTCAACAGTTTTTTTTAAATAAAAAGTGGTCCCATGTCTTTCATTTTACACTGGACTCATATTATATAGCTGGTCTACTCTCTGAAATTCAAACTCTGTTACTCTGTGAAAGCACCCCCTACCACTCCAGGCACAAGAAAGATAAAAACCAGAAAACTGAAGGGACCCATGTTCCATCTGTTTCAGAATAATGACTCAACTATTTTCTACCTCTGTCAAAAAGAAACAAATGTACAGGGAAGACAATTCAAATCCTAGGGATTGGGGTGACGGGGTGGCTCGGTCGGTTTAACGTCTGCCTTCTGCTCAGGTCATGACTTCCAGGTCCTGGGATTCAGCCCACATCAACCTCCAAGCTCACTGGGGAGTCTGCTTCTCATTCTCCCTCTGCCTCTCCCCCTGCTTGTGCTCTGTCTCTCAAATTAATGAATAAAACCTTAAAAAAAATCCTAGGGGTTAATTTCATTTTTAAACATGAAAAGTATTAAATATTATTTGGAATCCCATTATTACAACATATGTCATTCAAAGCAGAGAATCTGGGGCACCTAGGTGGCTCAGTTGTTAAGCAGCTGCCTTCCGCTCAGGTCATGATCCCAGGATCCTGGGATCCAGCCCTGCATCAGGCTCCCTGCTCACCGGGGAGCCTGCTTCTCCCTCTCCCACTCCCCCTGCTTGTGTTCCTTTCTCGCTCTCTGTCAAATAAATACATAAAATCTTAAAAAACCAGCAACACCTACAACAACAACAACAAAAAGCAGAGAATCTAAATGGATAAATACTAGGCACAGAGCAGATCATAATCAATACAAAAAAATAATTCCCTTTATTTATTTGAGAGAGAGAGAGAACACGAGTGGGTTGAGGGGCAGAAGAGAAGGAGACTCCACATTGAGCAGAGAGCTCAATTCTGGGACTCCAGGATCATGACCTGAGCCAAAGGCAGATGCTTAATCAACTGAGCGACCCAGGCACCCCTCCTACCTTCCACTTTTGAAAATACAACTGACCCTTGAACACTACGGGAATTAGAGGTGCCAACCCCCATGCAGTAAAAAGTCAGTGTATAAATTGATTCCCCAGAAACTTTACTGATAACAAAAACATTAGATCAACACATATATCTTGTATATGTGTTATATATTGTATTCTTACAATAAAAAAAGCTAAAGAAAAGAAAATGTTACAATCTTAAAAAAGAAAAAACACATTCACAGTACTGGACTGTATTTAGTGAAATATATTTGCATATAAGTGGACCCCCACAGTTCAAACCTATGTTATTCAAGGGTCAGCTATAATTCTATTATAGGAAAACTTCTTGGGGAGACAGTCCCAATAGTATCTATGATATCAAGACAGTAAAGAATTAAAATTTGGAGCTATAATTAATCCAAATAATCTACTACGGAAAATAGTATTTTCAACGCATACAATGAACACAATTTGACAGAGCAAACAGAGAGGAGGCTCAACGGTAGTAATGGGCTCCAGGTAAAATAATCAAGAAGAAAAGACCATTTCAAGGAAGAGGTCTGAAAAACAAAGCTATTTCCACATACCAGGAGATAGGCTGCAGAAACAATGCTTTATTAATCTCATTTTATTCCATATATTCTGCATAAGCTGACAGCATTTTAACCAGCCTGAATTTTTTTGGTATAAAAATTTCATTTCAATCTAAGCTTTTGTGTAGATATCCCCTAAAGCACCACTAATATCAAAGATCAACTTTTTAAAGACATAAAAAAGAAAAGTCAATGAGGATGAGATTTCAAGTAAAACAAAACACCACTGGTAAGTCAATGTAAAGACTATCACGTAAAGAAATGTTCAAAAGAAAACCTGGCTTTCATAAAACTAGGTAACTGGGGGGTACCTGGGTGGCTCAGTCAGCTGAGCATCTGCCTTGGGCTTAGGTTATGATCCTGGAGTCAGTCCTAGGATCGAGTCCTACATCGGGCTCCCGGCTAAAAGGGGAGTCTGCTTCTCCCTTTGTCTCTGCTCCTTCTCTCTCCCTCTCTCTCTTTCTGGCTCTTTCTCTCTCTCAAATAAATAAATAGAAGAATTAAAAAGAAAACACACAACACAACACTAGGTAACTGGATTATGTGTAAAACTGCGATTTATAATGAGAAGAATTTTCCATGGCATAAAGCACTGTACATACAGTGTTTATATTGCTCTTTTACTATTATAGGCTTAGAGATTTGTTTTTAAAAAGCTCCATTCTGGGAGCACCTGGGTGGCTCAGTCAGTTAACAGGCTGACTACTGACTTTGGCTCAGATCATGATCTCAGTCAGGGTCCTGGTGAGCTCCCAACTCAGTGGGGAGACTTCCTGAATATTCTCCCTCCCTCTCCCTCTGTCCCTTCCCCTACCTGGGTCTGCTCTCTCTCTTTCTCTAAAATAAATAAATCTTTAAAAATAAAAAATAAAAATAAAAAGCTTTCATTCTGTTCACTGATAGGGAAGAATTGGGAAATTCCTGTAAGAAAGAATATCCGAGTTTGGACTGACACCACCCCTGTCATGGTTAATGCTTAGTCAGAGCCAAGGCGTGGGTCTTCATGTCACAGGACTTGAAGAAAAGAGATAGAAGATACAGCCAATATTCTTTGTCAGTCTAGTAGATATACTTTACACCTTTGACAAAAAAAGTCATTGCATTTATCACACTATACTGTTACTACCTACTTACACATCTCTTTCTGTCAAAATGTGAGCTTCTTGAGGACATTAATTATACACTATTTCATTTTTGTGTCTTTTCAATACCTAGGGCCATACCTGAAGTACACAGACATCAATAAAATGTTTAATAAATGAACACACGAGTAAATCTTGGTTTTGGCTGAACCAATTAATGGAGGGGAAACTCAAGTACAAAAGGGTATAAAATGAAAGAAGGAAATGCTAAGACGTAATTTAGACTCTCTTCATACCAGAGCACAGAGACCACCTCAAGCAAGAGTTTTCTTTTAAGATACATAAAGCAGACTAAGAGGTGTCACTCAATATTCATGCCCAACTTTTCTGCAGTTTCAGTCCCCCAATTTTTACCAGACACACAGACTGCTGGAATGAAGATATGTTTCCCAATATCCCTTGCAATGAAGTTCTAGTTGATAAAATATGACCGAAGTCTCATATGCAACTTCTAGAGGTGTCTAAAAGCACCATAGAATACCCCTTCTTCCACTCTTCCTACAGCAATTATTCCGCCTCTTCCCTGGTACACTGTATCACCTGAGAAAACTGAAAAGTCTACCTTCCAGAAAGAACCAGGGATCCAATTCTAGAAACTGGCATTTTCTCTCTTAAGGATGTTTTCTAATTATCTGATCTAAAAGTGGATTTAATAAGCAAGAGCTGGGACGCCTGAGTAGCTCAGTCATTTAACCATCCGACTGGATTTTTGGCTCAGGTCATGATCTCAGGGTCGTGAGACCCAGGTCTGCGCTGCACCTGAAGCCTGCATAAAAGGTTCTCTTTCCCTCTCCCTATGTCCCCCCACCCTTCCCCTCCCAACACTGCACGCACGTGCATTTCTCTTCCTCAAATAAATAAATAAAATAAGCAAGAGTTAAGAAAACACTGAGCTTAATTTTAGTAACACTGCCAATACTTGGTCTTAAAAGGTAAACGGGTCTTGAAGCCTGAGCTGTTAACACATAAAGTTCAAAGGCAGATGAGATGTTGTATTTATCACAATGCTGTGATAGTCATTAGTTCTAGCCACCAAGTTTTTCTGGTTCTCTTCAGATACATGGCAGTTTTGCATTCTTCCATTCCCTTGTAGTATGTTTAGCCATGTGACTTTCTTTGACCAGTGACTAGAAATTCCACATGCCTTAATTCCACAAAGAAGCTTAAAGAGACAGTGCTGCTCTCTATTTACCCTGCTGTCTATCCTTCTGTGACAATGTTGCCAACATACAGGGCAGTAACTGCTCCCTTAGCAAGGGTCCCTGAGGAGGGAGAGGCAGAGCAGAGTGCCAAGACAACCAGTAACAAAGCCAACAATTTGCATTGTTGTAAGACCCAGATTTGGGGGTGTAGGTTAGTACTGCATAACTCATCCTACCTTGACATGTACAAATATGAATGCCTAAATACTCACAACTGTTTGCCCATAATTGCTAATATAAAGTTTTAGTTTTCACAGTGTTGTAACTTCTTTTGTTGCCGAAAAGAACAATATTAAATAAACATATGCAGGCAACTGAAACCCTAAAAGCAAGGGAGACCTAACTTAGCTCCAAAGTTTACTTGGGAAAAAGTCTCTGTCTTAGAAGAGTGAAATGTAAGCACTTATAAGCTACTGGTTTCAAGACTGTCAAAATGCTGATAATTCCCAAGGTAAGAAGATGAATATATGGGAAGTTCATTATACCATTCTACTTCTACATATAAGCCACAATAAAAGGTTACAGACAGAGACAGAGATTCTCCGTCTGAACATTAAGAAGAATCTTAAAAGAAAAAAAAAAGTACTGCTGATTTTTTAAAAGATTTTATTTATTTGACAGAGATACAGTGAGTATTAACTAATTCAGTATTAACTAATTAATACTGTATTAACTAATACTAATATTAATTAACATACTGTATTAACTAATTAATAAAAGTATTAACTAATTCAGGGCTCCCCAGTGGCTCAGTGGGTTAAGCATCTGCCTTGGACTCAGGTCATGATCTCAGGGTCCTGCGATAGAGCCCCACATCAGGCTCCCTGCTGAAGAGGGAGCCTACTTCTCCCTCTCCCTCTGTCTCTCCTGTCATACTTATTCTCTCTCTCAAATGAATAAAATCTTAAAAAAAAAAAAGTATTAACTAATTCATGGTAATTTTTTAATTAGCATAGAGGCAATGCAGCACCAGACTACCTGGGTTTGCAGCTGGCTCTGACACCTGTATCAAGTTCACAGAGGCGATTACCCACATCACAAGACTATCATGACTATTAAAAGGGCAGTATGTAAAGGGCTGGGATCAGGCAGAGTATAAATTGTATCTAGCACAGTACTAAATATATTCCGGCTATTATTTGTCTCATACAAATAAACTACTATGACATGAAAAAAAATCATAATTTTTTTTTTCAAATGCCAAAAATGGGCCTGTAGAAGAGATTTCTTTTTAGATGTCCAGCATCCATCTGCTTCCCCTTCCTAATTTCCTTTTGAAGAATTACATCTCCCTGGTCTTGTATAGTCTTCCTGACATGCAAACTCATCTGTCTATCTTCCCACTATGGAGACCACGGGGACTCCAGGCAGTTCCTACAACTAAATCCCTCCCTTCACCACTGAGCAAGACCTAGGCTCAGCCAATCAGATGTGCTCTACAAGGGTCTGAAATCTTTTTTTTTTTAAAGAGGGTTTTTTTTTGTTTTTTTAATTTGACAGAGAGAGAGAGATCACAAGTAGGCAGAGAGGCAGGCAGAGAGAGAGAGAGGAGGAAGCAGGCTCCTCGCTGAGCAGAGAGCCCAATGCGGGACTTGATCCCAGCACCCTGAGATCATGACCTGAGCCGAAGGCAGAGGCTTAACCCACTGAGCCACCCAGACGCCCATGGGGTCTGAAATCTTGAGCAAGTTACTTGCAAAGATGAAAGAAACAAGTGGAGTTCATCATCCCAGTGGTGACATCCCAGGGGAGATCATTCCTGTAATTTTGTTTCCCAGTCCCCCAATCTGGGTTCTCTAGTAGTCCTGTCAGTTCAGTTTCTAATTCCTTTCTAATAATTTACCTCTTGCTTAAGTTAGGTAGAGCTGAATTCTACTGCTTGCAGCTAAAGAACTCAACTGAGAGGCCAACTAAGATCAGTCACTGGAATACAGCACAAAGGTACTGTGCTGAGACTCAAGAAGAGTAGAACTGGGACTCTGTAAGGATAAAAAAGGAAGTCTTAGAAAAGTGTTTCTGGAAGTACTGGGAGAGGCCAGAAGGCTAAGTTGTGAAGCAATGGGGCAGTTTTTTCCAGTGCAGGGATAGGAAGGACAGCCCCAGAGATCTGATCAACCCATCATTGGAGAGGTTCAGTTACATGGGAAGGAGAAAACCCAAGTACTTGCCCAGTGACACTTTCTGCCTAGTGAAATGACAGGGCAAGGAGTTTTATGAGACCTCTTTCAAAGACTTACATGATAAAAAGCATAACCTCAGGTACACTGGCAACATCTATACAAGAACACAAAGGGGGAGGCCTTCCCTCTCTCACTCTCTCTGGTGGAAATTCTTTTCCCTAGGTTGGCACACTTTGGCCTACAGAAGGTAAACTCTGTTACAGCTCAATAGCAAGTAAGAGCAGAAACTATTCAGAGGTAACAGAACAGTATAAAAGTTATCCAACGGGTCTGGTTCAGGTTTAAAGTCAACATTTTCCAAAAATTCTATTTTTACTATCCAAGTCTAAATCACTAAATCCCAGTCTGCTTTGACTTAACTACCTATTTCCACCTTCCCCCCAATCTGAATCAAGCTACTGTTTTTAGCTTCCATGTTGCATCACTGAAGAAAAGGAGTTTATCCCAGTTCAGGACTCAAATAAACTCATGTTAAGTGACTTTGTACTTCTCTCCACTCTGACATAATCTACCCTAACCTCTACATCCAGCACTCAGTGTCTTAAGTTCTCCTCAAATTCCCCCCATTTCCCTAGTTTCCACAACATCTTCTCTTTCTAAAATACACATTCCCTACTTTCTACCATTTCTCAAAATGCATCCCAAATTTAACTTTTTTTTTAAAATGCCACTAGCAAATCACATCCAATTGGTGAGTTTATTTCCCCTCTGTCTTAATTATCATATCCCTTCATAATATTCTAATTCACAAAAAAAATTTCAAGTCAACTCTCATCTGGCCCAGAAATATAGGTGTCTTCCATTTACAATGTTCAAAACAAACAAACAAACAAACAAACAAAAAAACCAAACCACAAAAACCCCCAAGATGGAAGAATTACTTTTCACTGTATACCTTTCGGTATGGTCAGGATATTTTACCACACGAACATGTTACTGTTCTTCTATTAAGAAAAATTCCTGTTAGATTTAATAATGCAAAGAAAATTTTTACCTTATTCTTCTTCTTAGTTTCTCAGTAGTATTTTCATACAGAAATATATGGATATTAGAGGAGGAGAAGAAAGCATCCCTAAACTCATTATTTTTTTTTTAAGATTTTGTTTATTTATTTGACAGACACAGATCACAAGTAAGCAGAGAGGCAGGCAGAGAGAGAGGAGGAAGCAGGCTCCCTGCTGAGCAGAGAGCCCGATGCGAGGCTCGATCCCAGGACCCTGAGATCATGACCTGAGCAGAAGGCAGAGGCTTTAATCCACTGAACCACCCAGGCGCCTCTATTTTTTTTTTTTTTTAAGTTTAGTTTTTGTTTGGATGGTGGCGAGTGTACAGGCAGCAGCTTGTTATCACTGATTTAAGGGCGGGTTATTAAACAAACTGGTAGTCTTGCACTGCTGAAAGTTTAAGAGAAATTTGAAGACCTTTTTCAAGCCCCTGACCACTCAGAAAGTGATACTGCAAGTACTATATGGTTCCTAAGTGATGGCATGACCATGTTAGTCAATCCCACTTCTCACAAGTCTGGGAGTTGCTGGTAAATGAGAACAGAACAGGTCAGGACCAGCAATGGAGCACACCTGTGGGTGTTAAGTAAAATGAATCCCTGGTAGGCTCCACCTTGCCAGCCCTAATCAAAACGGCTCAATCCAAATCTTTTTCTATATTATTTTATTACTTTTTGTTATACAGAAGAGTGTTTCACATAGGATAGTTCATATATTACACAACAGCATATTGTGATAGTTAAATCTGAATTGTAGATTAGTCAAATTTGCTACATAATTTAGCACCTCTGCCCCCCAAAAAAGATGTACCCTTATATTAGGAGACTGATCTTCAAGGGAGCATCCAACTTCCTCAGTGAGCTGATGTTGGCACTGAACCCACCATCTTCCTCTCCACCTCCTACCTCCCTCAATCCTGTTGTTCCAGTGATCAAGGCAACTTCTACCACTTCCTCCTCAGCAGCCTCGATCCTGGTGCTCTGTGTTCTGCCTCAGGGCCCAACACCAAGCTGCTTATCAACACTGTAAACTGACGCTTCAGCCAAAACCAAAGCAGATGCAAACCATCACTCAACCGCCATCTCCTGACCTCCTTCTGCTTAGACCACCCCCTACCCTGCCAAACTGGCTCTCCCCCAACTGCTTCTAAGTCCTGTCCTGTCCCACCTAATCAGGTTTCTAGTTTCACGTGCTTAGTTAGCTACCAACCTAGAAGTTATGTAACTTTTGTGATTATGCCCTTTTTCACACACACACAAAATCTGTCACCTTTTGGACATCTTCAGCCTTTCAATCCCTAACCCTAGACAAGTCCCACCGTCCACTTTTCCTGCTTCAATATCCAGGACATTAACATCACAAAGTTCTGAAACAATGCCGGCTGAATCAACCGCACAGCCATGCTAAGTAGCCAGGCGAGGCCCTCATGCTCTCTGAAAATTCCTCCCCTGCACTGCCCTCACCACCCCCTTCCTGTATGTGCCCCTGGAGACAGCTTGCCATAGTCCTGGCCACTGACGCTACCATCTCACCTCCTGGGACCAAAGTCCCCTGACCTCACTTTCACCTCACATTCCCTTGGCTCCTCTCTCAGAGTCCTTCGTACTTTCCAAGGATCATGTTCCTCACTTGTACACTTACCTGCACCCCATTCCACAGCCTTGGAAGCCTTGTTGCACAATTCCCCCCTCCTCTTTCACACTTGCCAACCGACTTCACTAGCCCGTTTTCCTGCGGTAACTTTCAAGTGAACTGTGCCCAGAAGAGCATTTTGTCTTTCCCCTCTCCACAAAAAAATATTCTTAAAAACTGACTTGTCAACATTTACAAATTGGGACACTTTGTTTGACAAATCAGGATCCCTGTCTTCTCTGGTAAACTATGATCCTCTGCCACCACTGAATGAGCACACCCAAATGGCAAAATCCTAGAAGCCCCCTCTTTCAGTGGGTATTTATCCTCTCCCATGCACCACACTACCCTTCCCCTGCCCCGGGCCAACTGACTCTCATGCATCCTACTTTCCTGCCTCATCAGCCACCCCCCACTGCTTACAAAGAACAGGCTCTGCTCATTCCCGTCCTTAAAAAACATGTCCCACAACTACCCCACTTCAACCTGCACTCTCCTCTTTTCTCCTCCTCACAATACTTCCTTAAAGGAATGGTTCACACCCACTGTCCCCACTTAGCACATGTGATGTGATTTCTGTTCCTACCTCTCTGTTGAGCAGAGACAGCAAGAAAGAGGAAGAAATCTTTCACATTCCTGCCTGCTCAGCAGAACTGGTATCAGTACCTACCATTCTTCATAAGGTTTCCCTTGGCTTTCTGGACTTTGCCCACTTCCAATTCTCCTGCTATGGAAATCACACACATTCCTGCAGTTAGAGACCTAAAAACACCTCTGAATGACACACAGGCCCCAGTCAGCACACGCTTTCCCTGTAACGCTGCCACCAGCCAACCCAGGTATCAGAGTTTCTCCCTGGGAGAAAAACAACAGAAGAAAGACTCACTCTGAAACCTTACCATAGTCTTACACCTTTGAAGATAAGCACACTGAATTTCTCAACACTTATTGATCACTTCTCAGCGGTGGGGACTGGTGCTTAATAGACCAGTAAACAAGCTCCCTAACCCTGCCCAAGGAATTCAGTCCAGAAGAGGCCCAGATAAACTGAGTGTCAACCTGATACATGATATGATAAAGGGAGGAGTGGGGTGGGGGGAAGGGAGGCACCAAGGGAAAGGCCCGGGAGAGCCAGAGTAGCTTGCTCAAAGAAACCCTAGTGCTGCCCTAGGCCTCAGATCCACTGTCACCATTTTAGCCCAGCCCCCTGCAATTCTCCCAACTGGTTTCCATGTCTCTCTTTTAGTCATCTTATCCTCTTGCCCAAATCCATTCTCCACATTGCAGCAACAGGGATCTGCTTAAAATTCAAAACAGCACTCTCTCCTGCTCAAAACCTTTCAAGAGCACTGAGACTACAGTCCTGCATCATCTCCCCCCAACATCTGTCTCATGCCCATTTTTCTCCCTTCAGCTCACCCTCTTTCCCTTGCACCAGTGGTCCTTCAACCACATTGATCTCACAGTTCATTGAACAGAATGTGTTCTCTTCTGCTACAAGGTCTCTCCACACACTATTCTTTTTAACCTTGCTACCACTCTCTGTATTAAAAATATTTTGAACTCTGAGTCTCAGCTAAAATGTCCTTTCCCAATAAAATAAAATAAAGTAAAATAAAATAAAATGTCATTTCCTCTATTTACTTATTTCTATTTCTGTCCACCCCATTGGAGTGTATGGCCAATACAAAACCATGTCTGTTTTAGTCACTTTGTATTCACAGTTATCTAGCATGTGGCACTCAATAAATATTTGCTCGATGAGAATGTTAAAGACTCTTTCCTCCTCTAGAGTCCTAACTGTAAGCATTCCCTCAGGTTCATTTCTTAGTCCTCTCTACCACTCTCTGTTTTCACCACCCCAAAGCTGATCATGCTCATCTGTGCCTCTGGATGTTACCTCTTCTCCCAAGATCAAGTTCTGCAATTATGATGCCTGCAGGGTAACTCCACCTTTCTGGAGTTCCTTTCTGATACCTGCACCTGGACATGCCTCAAGACACACTCATTAACCATCCTCAAACAAACTTTATTTTTCCGTTGCTGGTAATGGTGGCATCCTCTTAGAGGTGGAGTGACTTCTCTCTTTCCTTAACCCATTGATAACAACAAGTGCTCCCATCTCTAAAAACGTACCTGTATTTTCTTAACCTACACAACTGACCTATTGCATTAACCTCATTTCCTACCTCTAATCTTTTAAAATGTGTACATTAAAGCTTAATTCTGATGTCGACCAATACTCCCATCAAAATCCTTCAATGGCTGCCTTTCAAATAATATCCACACTCTTCTGCTTGGTATTCAAAACCCCTATCAATCTTGTCCACCCTGTTCTAACAAGGCAGTAGTCTGGTGGTTATGACCAAAAGCTCTGGATCCAGACTGCAATGCTAAGCACACAGGAACCAGGACAGATGCAGAGCCCAGATACTCCACTTAATCTCTGTGCTACAGTTACTTCATCTGTACAATGGGGATAATGATAAAAGTATTTACCTCCAAGGGTTGTTATAAAGAATTAAGAGACTAATATAAGCAGAAGCCTTAGAATAGCACTTGGCACAAGTCAGTGTTATACACATTGTGTTTCAGTGCCCCATCTCCAATTAGCAATAGCCTACATCCCAGTCTTTCTTTTTTTTTTTTTTTTTAAAGATTTTATTTATTTATTTGACAGAGATCACAGGCAGGCAGAGAGAGAGAGGAAGGGAAGCAGGCTCCCTGCTGAGCAGAGAGCCTGATGTGGGGCTTGATCCCAGGACCCTGGGATCACGACCTGAGCCGAAAGTAGAGGCTTTAACCCACTGAGCCACCCAGGCACCCCCATCCCAGTCTTTCTAAACCAAATCACTCTTCCCCTAATGTTCTTCAAACTTTCCCTTCTGAGGCAAGAGCACACACCACCAGTTGATAAGCACCAGCTTAAGTTACCAGTATTACACCCTCCCTCCTCAAGGGCATTTCCAGTCAAAAGCTTCCACCACAAAGCTCCTTTCTCTCCAGGGGCATCCTTATAGTTCATGCACTAAAATTCCCCAGAGGTTGCTCATCAAAGGATTTCCAGCCCTGTTCAAAGACTGTTAGCCTACAATTAGCTATCCTCTTCTTCCCTCTACTTTCTCCATCTCCTCCCAAGTTTCAGATCAAAGACCATCCCAACCCCATTTTCCATGGGCAGTGGCAAAGGTGTTTTAGTTCTCTTATGTCCCTAATTTGAGTAAAAGTTGAAAATCTCATGACTATTATCCCTACCACAGTTTAATTATAATAGATAGTGCTCTCTTTGCACAAAAACACCTAAAATAATTAAGTTCTGTGAAGCACCTGGGTGGCTCAGTCGGTTAAGCATCTGACTCTTGGTTTTGGCTCAGGTCATGATCTCAGGGGCATTGGGCTGTGCTCAGTAGAGTCTGCTTGTCTATCTCCCTCCCCTTCTGCCCTACCCAGCACTCACTCCCTCTCAAATAAATAAATATTTTTTTAAATAATAAAAATAAAAATTAAGTTTTATAATCTTATTATGAGAATATAGATGGATTTCACTCTCTGAAGCAGCCAGTCCTCACCACAACAGTGCTGCCCTCTTACCCCCTGAAGTCCCCGCAATGCACAGGAACTTGGGGATAACAGTAAAGTTTGTACTAACAACCCAGTTATTCCTAGGGATAGAAAAATGAGAGTTACAACACTGCCAGAAATTTTAACTAAGGAAAACAATAAATTATAAAACGCAATGTGTAGTTTTCAAAGAACAACTCAGTAACTGAACATGTGGGTCTCCCAATGGAATATAAATTCTGCTCCTTTTAATAAGTGAACTGATATTTCAAATAAACTTTTTTTTAATGAGAAGGAAGTCATAACTACCAAAGACACAAAAATATGCTGAAAATCATTCTACCTTGAGGAGAGGTCTTTAAATCACCTCATGGCTCCCCAGAAGGCTTCGCCTCGTACCCCGTAGTGTTTGTCCTGCAGCTGAGGTTGTCAACAACAACAAAAACATACTGAAGCCCATACTTAGACATCTTTACAGAACCAAAAACAATCATATGTTCTCTGTGTAACCTCAGAAGTCATAAATTGCAACGACTGCAAAAGATTCCTACAGGCATTTACAAGAACTCGTTTTATAACAAATTTGAAGAATTCTAAAAATTAAAGGAGAAATGGGTCCCATAAAACCAGAGATGCACTCTCAACATTCAACACC
The DNA here is from genome assembly GCA_004024625.1 of Mellivora capensis. NCBI lineage: Eukaryota > Metazoa > Chordata > Mammalia > Carnivora > Mustelidae > Mellivora > Mellivora capensis. The sequence goes on from PISX010011530.1 coordinate 64,231, forward strand.
ATTACTATAGCTACCCTGAACAATCCCAAGCATTCCTTCTTCTTAAGGACTAAAAAGGTTTCACACTGAGAACATACCTACAAAAATACAAGGAAAACAGCAGAGCAGAACTAAGCCGAACTGCTAATCACTGATTTATAACTTCGGAAAGAATCAAGTAGTATACCCAAGGCAGTGCTAGTCTAAGTGTAGTCCCTGGAGAGCAAATCGCTTGTGCCTACTCCATGAAAAGGGATGTGCAGAGATTAAGAGAAAGCATTTATAAACTCACAGCAATCTGACAGAAATTTTACATCTACAAAATCTAATGATTTAAAAAATTTGGTAGTTACATATCAGAAGTTTTTTATTTCACTTATGATATAAATCATTTTTTACATGTTGGAAAAGAATCAGCCCATGACCAAGGGGAAATGTTAAAAACTGATCCTTTAGCCCATCAACAGATGAATGGATAAAGAAGATGTGGTATATATACACGATGGAATACTATGCAGCCATCAAAAGAAATGAAATCTTGCCATTTGCAACGACATGGATGGAACTAGAGGGTATCATGCTTAGTGAAATAAGTCAATCAGAGAAAGACAACTATCATATGATATCCCTGATATGAGGAAGTGGAGATGCAACATGGGGGACTAGGGGGGCAGAAAAAGAAGAAAAGAAACAAGA
>PISX010011531.1:0-64867 GCA_004024625.1 Mellivora capensis
AAAAAAAAAAAAAAAAAAAAAAAAAAAAAAAAAACCAGAAAGGAAAGTATATCACCACCAGTGAGTAGGATGTCAGCCATTTCGAAAGAGTTCATTGTTGCCTCTCTATGAGGACAGTCTTGTGCTAAAGAATGCCACTCTCTTCTCTAGTACAACCATTCATTAACCCATGTTTTCATAAAATTCCTTTTAATTTATATCAATGCAAATTAGATAGTCATGCTAATTTTTTCCACTGTTTTGTAAGTTTGAAATCATGAGAGTATAAGTTAAATAATTTTTTAAAAGGAAAAATAAATAAAGCACAGGTGCATGTTTCAATAGGGGTAACTCCTAAACACAAAATGTTAATGCCGTATATTAACATTTTTAAAATATGCAAAATACTTGCATATATTTGTTTTACAGTGTACACACTTAATATATAAGAAACATGTGCAAAGCAAACCAACTACTTTCATTCTCAAGTTGTGGTGAATATGTGTCTAAAAAGAAGGAGGTAATTTGAAATTTTGCTTTAGAACAATATTTGATGTCCCTGTGATTCTCCCCTACTCCCTAAAGTTGAGACAGACCCTTCCATAGCCCAGCAGAAGATTGAAGGTTTACTTCATAGAGAGATTAGAACAGTGTCTCTGGACTTGGGGACAACAGGCAAGTGGAACATTGAAGTACTACATAAAAAGGTAGGTTCCAGTGAAAGTTTACCTTTTAAATATTAAGATAACATCCTGCCCCCAACTTTTTTCTTGTTCCCCAAATGAAGGCTTTCAGTATCATATCCCATAATCAGGAGATTGCTGGCATGGGGTGGGGGGCTTCTGAACGAAGCAATCAAGCCAGATTACTAAGAGAATCTAATAAGTACTCATCAATAAGGGATACCCACAGTTCAGTAGACCCACTTATAGAGACAAAGTTTCAGATCAGATTTAAATGCACTATTTTTAAAGGTAAACAGACAACCATAACCAAGAAACATCTGGGAAGTCTCATATGTAATAAATAGATCAAAACAAATAGAGAAGTGAAAAAAAGGAACTTGTGAGAAATACACTAGAGAGGAAGCAATCCTTACCACCATTAATATTCCTAGAAAGAGAAAGGATAGCAATGCAACCATGCAAGAAGACCAAGATGTAATTTAAAAAACAAAAGATATTCAGGGAACAAAAATTAATTTTTGGAAATATATATACTAGAAATAGAAACAATATATTTATTGGAAAATTAAATTAAGGAAGCCTTATGTAAAATAGATCAAAAATAGACCAATAAGACACATTTATGAGTAACATGAGAGAAAAGATCAGAAAATCAGAGGGTCAGGTCTGGAGTCTCAACGTCTCATTAAAAAAGTCTTTGCAAGAGATCACAAGCAAAAAAAAAAAAAAAGAGAGAGAGAGAGAGAGAAAATAAATCAATTCAAGAAATTATTTTTAGAATGAAAGCATTTGTTGTTTGAGTAAATAAAGCACCAAGTGCCTAGACAATAGATAAAAATGGATCTACCTGTGCATATAATCCTATAGCCCTGAACATCATAACCAATAAGAAAAGCGTGCGACTTTTGTAGCAACATGGACAGGACTGGAAGAGATTATGCTGAGTGAAATAAGTCAAGCAGAGAGAGTCAATTATCATATGGCTTCACTTATTTGCGGAGCATAACAAATAACACGGAGGACATGGGGAGATGGAGAGAAGAAGGGAGTTGAGGGAAATTGGGGGGGAGATGAACCATTAGAGACTATGGACTCTGAAAAATAATCTGAGGGTTTTGAAGGGGCGGGTGGTGGGAGGTTGGGGGAGCCTGGTGGTATTGTGGAGGGCACGCATTGCATGGAGCACTGGGTGTGGTGTAAAACTATGTATGAATTCTGATACGCTGAAAAGAAATTAAAAAAAAAGAAAAGCATGATTTTCAGAGAGAAAACTGAATGTTTTTATATAAGGAAGTGTGAAGCTACAGGGCAATGAGGTATGCCTTAAAATATTGAGGGAATTTATTTATTTTCTTTTTCTGATCTAGTATTCTGTTCCTAAAAGAACTATCAATTAAATGTGACCGAAGATATTTTTATATGCAAAGTATTAAAAAAACTATTTACCTCCATGCACTCATTCTCAAAAAGCTGCTAGTGGATAGGCTTAAAATAAAATCAATTACTTAATAATTAACTATTTAAAGCTACAGGGGTTAAATACATTAAAAAAAAAGGAAAAGAGATTTAAAAGATGATGAAGAAGGAAGGTCTAGAGAGCAAACAATCCAATCAGAAGAAGTCAGAAATCACTGAGAGATATATTTCCAAAAAGATGAGTTTTGTAAGACATCTGATGTATTCAAATATATTTAGAGAAATATTTTACTTCTAGAGATAAATTTGGGATTGATGCTAGTACATAAAATTGGGGATTAATCCATAGAAAATTTAGCAAATAGAGATAATTTACAACTCTAAGGAAAACATTAAGTTGTTCAAGAAAAGAGAAAATAAAAGTTATAGTCTATGTGACTTCGATGTGAATCTTGTCTACAGCGTCATAATAATATAAATGCAGGCTACTGACCTAACCGTAACTGGAAGTATATATAGGAATGGACAGAAGAAAAGTGTGTTTGTTGGATGTGATGGGAAAGAGAGCTAAATATCCAAGACACAGAGATAAATAACAAATGTAACAGCTAACCTAATTAAATATAATTGCTTGTGGGAAGTAATGAAGAATGAAGATTTGTTTTTTTTGTTTTCTTTTTTGGAGAGGATAGACTTCCTTTTTTCACAAAAAAAGGTTTGACTCTTTAAGCAACATTTAAGTTTTTGAGAAAATTAAACATAAATTTGACCAAAAAATAATCATTAGAAAAAAGATTATATGAAATAGATGGATAAAATTCAATTCTGTCTGAGAAAGGAAACACTATTATTGAATGGAGAGGAGATATGGAGAACCATACTGACAACAAAAGTAATTGGAGACCACTGAATTGTATTTAATTCTATATGACCTATACAAGTACATGTCTTCAGTCTTATTTGTTCCTTAATCCCACGGAGACTTCTTTGCAAATTACTTGCAATTCTCTCTCAAGGCTCCCCAGATGGAATGTTTATCATATATTCCATTCTTTGATCTTATAGATACAGTTTACATTTAAATCTAATCCAGTTTTATGAAGAAAATGTCTAATGTTGTAAAATCACAAAATGTTAAAAGAACATTTACAGTACAATAAAATGCATGATTATAAACACTGTTACAAATCACATCACACATAAAAACACTTTAACTTTTAACCAGATTATCATCTGGAAGGCAATGTACACATTCTAAGATCCAGAGCCGTTGCTCCAGTGTTTTAAATTAATATGGAACTGTGCCAGGAAAAAAAATTAAAAACACACAAAAAATAAGAGCTTGAGCACAAAGAATAAACAGAATAAACCTAAAAAGCATCAAGACAAATTTAAGAGAGTTATAATTTGAAATCAAGTATCAAGGAATTATCTTAAAATCACAGTACTCAATGATCAACACAATTCATTTTGACACTTTCCTAAAGAAAGAATCAGATAAAAACTGTATTACAGTGGCCCAGAGAATGACATCACAAATTTAAGTATATCCATTTTGCAGACTCTTGGCCAAACAATAACATATTTGGCAGCATAAACAAGTAAGAGAAGACTAGGCTTTTTATACTCCAAAATGCTTTTGTTAAACCCACACTCATGACTTCAGATTATGTATAGGCCAGTGTTAAAAGGATCAAGGATCGAGTTGGACTCAGACTAAATTTGTGTTCAATTGGTGGAAGTAAACGTTATGAGTGCTAATAGTCAATATGACTGATTGTAAAGAAAATTATTTTCTAAAATGCACTATGAATTATGTTTCTCAAAAAATTTTGTCAAAATGAAAATAGTTTATTGAAGGTGCTGAGTTTATTAATAGTAAAATAATCATTAAACCCAAACTTTCAAACAACTCACTTTATAAAGTAGAATAATGATTCATGCTTATACTTGCAAAGTTATGTGTCTATGTTTTAAGGTGTAGGGGGTGGCCTTTTGTTCTTGGAAGTTTTCATAATTTTTCCTCATTCAAATACTATTCTTTTTTTTTAAAACACTTTATTGATTTATTCAACAGAGAGAGACGGAGAGATCACAAGTAGGCAGAGAGGCAGGCGGGGGGGGTGGGAAGCAGGCTCCTCACTGAGCAGAGAGCCCGATGTGGGGCTTGACCCCAGGACCCTGAGATCATGACCTGAGCTGAAGGCAGAGGTTTAACCCACTGAGCCACCCAGGTGCCCCTCAAATACTATTCTGCTATAAAATGGAGTTCATTTTAAGTTCAGATATTAAAAAATACATGGCAAACTGGTAAATGGTAAACTACATGCAGCTATTACCAAACAAAGAAATTTATTTTGGTTTAGGAGAGATTATCAAATACTTAAAGTTTCTAGAAGTTCAGACACTCCAATCCATAATCAGCCATAAAAGTCCATTCCAGTCAACATGTCTACCCAAGAAACCTAGAACGGAAAAACAAGACTGGACTTGAGTAAACAAATTTCTCATTTATGAGATTATGAAAGTTTTTATATCTAATACAAGTTTTTACAAAAATATTCCTCTTTGTGGTCTGTGGTTAAAATTCTCCTGAATTTCCTCCTCTCAAAGATCTAGAAGGATATGAAGTGTCTAAAGTGATATTCAAAGATCATAAACTCTAAATTTCAGTGTCAAGGTGGTAAAATATGTCAAATGTTGGATAAAACTTGGGGAATATGAACACAAGTGACTTGTTAAATTCCCCTGACTTGATGCATTGTTACTGTTCTTCGAGGTTGCTTTACCTGAGACAACTTCATGCCCTGTTTTCATCTGCATACCTGTGTGTGTGTGCTATTTAATTCAAATTAATTAAAATTAATGTTGAGTTCAATCACAAAACTCAGTTACCACTTCGCTATTTTCAGCTTCACAACTATTTCAACAAACCTTTAGATTCAGAAATCAATCAACTTAAATAGTTGATTAATCTAAAAGCTAAGCAGATTTATTTCATTAATTAGGTAATTCTGTGTGAATAATCAGACCACTGGCTCCTGATTGGTAAGGTAGATTATAAAATGCAAAATCAAAGCATGAGGGAAAACAAACAAAAAAACAAAAAATATGAATCTAGCCATGTTTTTCACATATTTTTGAACTTCACGTTTTTATAAACTTCACGTATTTTTGAACTTTTCACATATTTATAAGCTTCAGAGCCACATAAATCTGTGCTCCTTACCAGGTTAGGAAATATGTTGACTCCACAGCCCCCTTACCTGTGAAATGGGATTAATGGTACCTACAGAAGTTTTTCCAACATGTTGCCTTCCATAAACCCGTCTGCATCAGAAGCATCTGAGACTTAGATAAAACTCATAACCTTGGGCCTTACTGGTAAACATAGGAACTGTGTTATTAACCAGCATCCCAGGTGATTTTTAGCTCCCTAAATTTGAAGAGTCATGAACTTTGGAATTAGTGTGTAGATTAACATTAACAACCAGAACATTTAAATCTCTGGCAAACTGGGCTAATTCTGAATCTGATTTTAATGGGGAAACCAGGAATTCTATACACAATATTGCCAAGATTTGTGTTGGGAGGGAGGAGAAGGATTATAGTTAGGACTGCCCCAAAGTCTCAGTGAACAGTAGCCCTGTGTGGTGGGACTAGAAAGGGCCCAGGCTTTTATGTGCTGTCATATTATTGCATGAGCTCTCGTGCTGTCATAAAGCCCAGCCCTGAATGAGTGTGGGATGAACTGACATAAATATAATCCTCTGGGCTCTGTGGTTAGGATGAGTGGACGTGCAGTAGGGAAGACAAAGGACGGCCCAGACATGCCGCCTTCCCTCTTGACGTCGTTCTTCCTCCTCAAATCCTTTATTACCAATACATGAGCATTGCCTTACGATACTCTAAAATATCTAGTAAATGCAGTAGGAAATTTAAGTTGATTAATTCACAAAAGAAAGGAAAACAAAACAAATGGCAAAACTAAGAAGGGAATCTGATCATTCTAACAACAAAACAATGTATAAATCTTGCTTCTCTTTTCATTGCCTTTGCAACACAGGACAAAGCAATTGATGACAGAGCTCATTCCATTCATATATAAATAATTAATTGACTGTATTACACATATATATGATATCAAGGCATATTTAAAGAAATAACCAATATGGCACAATAAACAAGGCAGTCCATATTAATGTTTCAGCTTTTTCAGTAAGGTTTAGAATTAGAGTAAAAAATGGTCTTTTGTCTTGTTCTGAATTAAGAAAAATTCTAGGTAGAAATGAATTTTTTTTAAGTATCTAATTAAGGATGAGAACAATGTGGTCCTAAATTTAAAATCATTTTCTAGGGGACACTATGGATCTCATACATAATTTATTTTTTGTTGTTCTTTAGATGCAAAATATGTATTGTGAAAATCAATTAAAACTCATTATGCAGGAGAAATGTTCATTAGGTATAAGAATGATTAAAGGAAATATTTACTGGGAGGGAGTGATTATAAATGCTTATCTTTTATTATTCTCCAGGTAATATACACCTGGGGATTTATAAATGAAAATTGTATTTCATGTTGGAGGTTAGAAAGCCACTTTCTATTTCTGGCTCTCTGTAGATTATAATAGGTAGAACAAGTTCATGGAAAACCTGAGCTATACTTGGAAAAAAAAAAAGCCTCATGTATGTTTTGAAGCAGATATAGGAAGAGGCCTGGTAGTGTGAGGTTGGTTGGGTATTCAGCTTTGGTTTAAGGATTTCTTGACTCCAACTTCTGAATTTGCATACCTTACGGCAATGGAGACTGTGTTATTATTTGTTCATATACACACCATTTACATAAAACTCTTACTCACTCTACAGAAGAAGCAGAGATATATGGTCCTTTTTAGCAAATCAGTTACCATTAAACCTTTAATGGTTAAAAAAAAAACAACAATTGGCAGGTAATCTTTACCTCTGGAATGCAGTTCTGCAAGGGAAGAGTGAGTATGGCATTTCTCTTATTGGAATGCTAGAATTAAATTTGGAAGGAAAATAGAGAAATGAGTCAAATAGCCTGTTTTGTTAAATAAATAGAATTATATTTTAAAATAAGATTAACCATTAAATGATATTAAAAATTAAATCTAGAAAAATTTCAAGGAACTCCCATAATTGTAAAATATGCTTCACAAGAGAAAAGAAAAGTAAAAAAAAATGATTTTTTTCATATAATTCATTTTTTCAGCATTACTAAGCTGGAAAAAAATCTGACAACAAAGCTCACATACTAAGAGCTCACATATTCTTAGAATATGACTATTTTAAATCTTAAACTTTCTATGGAATATTTGTTTCTAGGACTTTATTGCTATTTGGTTTATGTAGGGCAGGAACTGAAGGCTGATATTTATATTAGTTCAATCTGTGAAATATTTTTGATAGGCCTATTTATGACTGGTGAGGATTTAGTTCTGCTTACACTCAGGTTTCATGTCAGGTCTGGAAACTTTTTCTTCATGTCACAAAATCTTTTTCTGTTTTGAACACAATAGACTTACAAATTCATCAGAGAGGGAATGTTAACACACACACACACACACACACACACAATACACACACATACACAGACCCACAGAACAAAAGAAAACAAACAAAAACCTAGGAATCCATGATGCTGTTTCCTTGTACCTTCTCCAGAAATATCAGTGGTGGTCTTTGGTACCTGCAGTTCTGAGGACTATATGAGACTGTGCTCCAGAAACACTACACATTAATTTCTTAGACAATCTTGTGAAGTACACTGCAGAAAAATTGGTGAAAAAAATTTTTAAGACTTATTATTATTATTATTACTTTTTTTTAGGGAGGGGAGCAAACGTGACCACGTGTGTGCATAGGGAGAGGGGCAGACAGGAGAGAGAGAGGGAGAGAGAAACACAAGCTGAGTCTGTGCTGAGCATGGAGCCTGATGCAGGGCTAAGTCTCACGACTCTGAGATCAGATCTGAGTTGAAACCAAGAGTCAGATGCTCAACAAACTATGCCACCCATGTTACTTTGTATTGAGTCTCTTCTTAACCACACACATAAACACAGAAAATCCTTAACTTGTCCTGCTTAATGACGAACATAAATTCTTCTTAAAATTTATAACACTGTAAAAAAAAAAAAATATATATATATATATATATATATATATATATATAAATAACACTGTAGAATTGATAGAGAGCCACTGTCACAAGACAGGATCAAATTGCTACAGATGTCAACAAGCCATAAACGATTCTTAGGCAGAAATGAGACTTCAGAAAACTTTCTCTCCCATGTTTCATTTTAGAGTTCAATAAACTGAGGCAAAGAGAAATGAAATATTTATATTCATCTAATATGCTAGTTAACAAAGCTAGTTCCTAATGCAAGCTAATGTCACTTTGCTTTCTTTCTTTCCACTTTTGACAAAAGGAAGAAAATAATTATGAGAATTAAGGTGTATATAGGTAATTGAAATAAGAATTCTGAATTCACTGAACTTTGAAAATATTTTTGGCAGATTTGAGTCCTGAGCAGTCTCATAAATGGAATCAATTTGAGTGACTTGATTTTATTTAACCAAGGCTCGAAGACTGTGAGACATATAGTACGAACATAAAATTCAACATTTGCCAAACATTTTCTGATGCATCTTGTGTGGAATATATTGGAAATTAGTAAATGAAAAATACATAGCCCCAGTCTAGAGAATAGTGCAGTCTCTTGTGGTAGTATATTTCAATTATTAAAGGAGGAACATCCCTTAGAAATATGGTCAATTAATGGTCAATTAATAATTATTTTTTTAAAAGATTTTATTTTGGGGGGCACCTGGGTGACTCAGTGGGTTAAAGCCTCTGCCTTCGGCTCAGTTCATGATCCCAGGGTCCTGGGATCGAGCCCTACATCGGGGGCTTTCTGCTCAGCAGGGAGCCTGCTTCCCTTCCCCTCTCTCTGCCTGCCTTTCTGCCTACTTGTGATCTCTACCTATCTGTCAAATAAATAGAATAAAAATCTTAAAAAAAAAGATTTTATTTTGTTATTTGAGAGAAAGACAGTGAGCACATGGAGGGAGAAGGAGAAGCAGACTTCCCACCCAGCAGAGAGCTGGACTTGGGGCTGGATCCCAGGACCTTAAGCTCATGACCTGAGCTGAAGGCAGATGCTTAACCAACTAAGCCATATAGGTACTCCAATAATTACTTTATTTATGTTAGCTAAATAGAGTCTTCAATTTTTGTACATTTTGTACAATGAAATCAACTTTTATTATTATAAAATTTGGGTGAGTTCAATACTAAGTGCAACAATTTAAAAGTGCTAGTGTTTGGACCAACCTCTTTGAAGGTTGTAACATTTAAATCATTTTGGATTATCCTACCAGTGTTAAAGTATTATTTTCAAAAAGATAAAATCATGACTCTCAAGCAACTATAAAAAAGAACACCAGTTAAAGATTTTCACTTTAATTCATTAGTTAACCAGTGAACAAGTAATGTGTTAAAACCAGTACAAAGAACAATTCAGAAAGAAATATAAGCAGTTGAAAGGATTGTCAGGGCAAGATTGATTGCTGGGTTAAATACAAAACAGGTTAATGTCCAACAGGGCAATAAACCACAACTTTTCAGGTTATCTTTTCCATACAACAGAAACTATTTGCATACCCATCAGAAAAAAACAATATACAACTTGACCTCTGTCCCTAAAAAGTTGTAAAATAATCTAATCAATGGAAAATTAATAAAAAATGCAAGCCCAACACTGCCCTGAAAGAACAGTATTCTCTTTTACTTGTTTCAAAGCTTTGGAAAGACTTTTCTTAACATCAGCATGCTTTATATGTTAAGGCACGATGCTTCTGTTCAAGAACTCCAAATAATTTATCTTTTCTACCTTACATATCACTCACATACAGAATCTATTTGACTTGAGTTAGTCTTATTGAATGTTTTTAAGTAAACCCATTTGCCAGCTGTCCAACTTTTGTAATAGAGAAATTAAAAACAGAAAATTTCTGAGTGGATGTCTTTATTTATTTGGAGAACAAATTTTCTAAACTTCCTACTGTCTAAAATAGGTTCAATTTAAAGTTTGTTTAGGTATCTGTTTGAGGTCCAGAAAAATCTAAGTTACTTCCATATTTTAATGGTTATACAGGAACTTCAAATGCAGCAGTTAGAATTTAAATACACTGGAAAGGAAGAGGGTAGGGGATCTCTTGATGAAGACAGGATTTCAGTCGATGGAATTTAATATGCCTGTTAAGCCCCTGAAAAGCAACATTTTTGGAAATTGCTTTAGGGCTTTGCCTTAGAATATCTAATAATTTATTTGTTTTTGTAGGACAGGGGTACAGAGGATTATAGTTGCAATTATTGCATCAATTTCCATTCTTCCTTATCCATTGCTGTTTAAATGACAAGGAGATAAAAGAAGTTACAGGGCACCTGGATGGTGAAGTCCATTAAAAGACTGACTCTTGGTTTCAGCTCAGGTCATGACCTCAGGGTCGTGGGATCAGTGGAGCCCTGTGATGGGCTCTTAGCCCAAGCACAGAGTCCGCTTAAGATTCTCTCTCTCCCTCAGTTCCCTGCTCCCCTGTACTCTCTCTCTCTCTTAAAATAAACAAACATATCCTTTAAATTAAAAAAAAAAAAAAAAAAAAAAAGCGTGTGTGAGAGAGAGAGAGAGAAAGAGAAAGAGAGAAGTTCTGCCAACCCAGCTGGGAGAAATGGAAAAAATGACTTCTGAGTTTGGACTATAGATGAAAAGGAAATTCTAAATTTGTGAGGTAAAAGAACTTCATGATGCATGACAGAAATTAAAACTCATCATTAAGATACCACTATAATTATATAACATGATAGCAAACAATAAAGCACACTTTATATCACGAGATTGGAAAAAGATATATAATTTCTTAAAATCACAAACTACCCAGTAAGAACCTTAGCTATGTACAAGTTTCTCCTTGATTGTGTCATTCTTCTTTCATCCACATCAACGTTGAAGTGAGTATTAATGAGAAATAATCACTGATGCTGCAATGAGGATAACTTCTTCAGGGGCAATTATGTTGTAATAATACTTCCTCTGTGCAGATTTTGACTGCTGATATTTTTTAACAGTTAACTACATTTAAAGTTCTAATATGGCTGAAATTTAGCAAAGAACAATAATGCCAAGTTGTTGAGCCTAAGCTAAGGATAACATTAACCTCATTAGCTATGGAATAACTCTCATGAATAATTATATATTGGCCTCAAAGTTTTACTTTAACATTTTTCATTATTTCATAGCAGAATAAGCCATTTAGTTTTCTCAGAAACATAACCCCCATGTGTTGCATTGTTTCTGCTGGGAATTAGGCTTTGAAAATACTGTTTTGAATGAAATATATATTACAGTACATACAGAGAGAATTTTTTAAACAGCTATCATGTTGAGATACTGAGCTTCTGAGCAAAATATTAAATTTGAAAATGCAAAAAATCATGAAATAATGAGAACATATAAGCTAAAGTGATTTTAAAATATTGTGAGAATTTATTTTCTTTAATTGTATTTTTGCAAATAATTCAGATTTTTTAAAATTATGGCCAATATTTCTCATTCACCCAAAATACATATCATCACAAAGTAGGTTTTCAACTTTAACATAAGTCTATTTTTTGGAAAATGTAATTACAGTGTATATGAATAAAATAATTTTAAATTGCTTACTATAATCAGGTTATTCTTATCTTCTTATCTAAATTAGTGTATTTTTTCCAATAATGCCAGGACTGTGTTTTGCTTACTACTGTCTGTCCAGGACATAGTAGGTCCTTTTTATTGACTGAATGAATTAATGAATGTTTTAATTTGGCAATATTCAATCTGTCACTTTAGAATTATTTTAAAACTTACAGAGGGCATTTTTGTAATATTGCAAGGATTGTTTCAAAGATCATTTTAAAAACTGGCTAATGATGTCAGCTGGAAAGTTATTCGTATTTTGTACAGATTGTGACAAATATAATTAAGGTCAACTATCGCCTCAAGAAAATGTCTAATTTGTACAATATATCTCATCAATTTTCATACCATTCTTGATCTGTAGTAAAAAAAAAAGTCAATATAACATTACAAATAGCTCACTTCTGATATATAGTCCCTTAAACTTGATATTTTTACATAATTTTGCTCATAAATTTATCTTACCGTCTGTCTGGGCAAATCCAACAGCTTCTCTTATTTTGGCAACTCTGAATGAACGCATTTCTAAAGGAAACCTTGACATATTTATTTTATGCCCTTTTATGATGGTTACAAAATATGTGCTTCATGATCTAGAAAAAAAATGTGCTAGCAACTAAAATCTTAACTGTAAAAAGCTATTTTTTTAAATTTTAAAATCCCTTGAAAATCTCTTATTTGATTTTCTTAGTACTCTTTTTAATAATATGGAAAGGAAGATAATTCAGCTGTGAAAACAAGCAAAATTTCTTCTAATATAGAACAGCTGAGTGCTTCACTGTCTTTACAAAGAATCCACTCCTGGAACCGCAGGTATTTTTTTTTTTTTATCAAGTTTATTATGAGCACAGTGCGGTTGAGTAAAGGTTCTTCTTTCTTATTGTAGAAAACTTAAAAGAATGAAAAGGCAGAGAGAGCCTAAACTGTTTTAGTTTGTGTTACATTAGCCTTGAAAAGAAATAGAAGAGGATAATTTAGCCAAAAACAACAAACATCCAGTTACCACGAATCTCAAACTTTCAGGTTTAGAGTGAAAGAGACCCATTAATTCAGGGATGTCAAGGCTGCTGGTGAAATTGAATACAAAAAAATACTGTCCTGTGAGTTGTTATAGCTAAGCTTCCTTTCTTTAGTAGACAGTGTTTGGGGACTATCTACTCCTGCTATTAAAGTACTTCGTAAAACAATGGACAAGTGTGGAGGGAACAGAATCATGTAGTCTATAGCACACATCCACTCATTCAGAATCCTAACTCTGGCTGCTAGGAGAAAAATACAAGAACAGTTTCCTGAGAATTGTTAAGCCAACACACTATTAAATATACCACCTAACATTGTTCTTTTCCTCTCCTTTTTCACTCTTGCAGCTACCACATGTGATGGAAGGAGTCCAAGTTAAACACTCTCACCAGAGCAAGCTCCAAGACAGATGACTGGGCCTCAGGCTTGGCCAATACAATGCACTTCTATTCTCTATTTATTTTTGTAGTTCAAAGACCTGGCAGTAACCAAGTTGATGCCTGCCATAAGGACCAGTGCACTCCTGATTACTGCCCAGTGACTTTTATAACTGTATGCCAGCTACTCAGATAGACTACGTATAAAGAGTAGGGGGATTTTTTGGAAGGCAAAGAAACCCCAGTTTCCACTTAAGCTTTGAAATTTCAGATGATGTACTGCCAACTTACAGACCTTGCTTTAATCAGAGCAGCCACATAAAAAAGCTGTTTCTATTTACCCTAGGTCATTTAGGAAACCAGTGATAAGTAGGCTGTGCAAAATTTCAACTTCTGTTAAAGTTGGCATGTTCTCCTCAACTAGAGTTGAGTCTTGATTTAATTTTCTGAGTCGAAATATTTACAACCCTGTCATACATGAGTTTTACCTTCCTTCTGTCTACCAACAAATGGGCTTTTTAAAGAATGCTTAGGGTTAATGTGGAAGTTTTCTAACAGTGGGCTCATGTAGATTTAAATAATGACTAAAGTACTTTACTGGTCTGGCTCAGATTTCATCAGAGACTGACTTTAGCTAGAAAAAAATAACCTTCTATTTTAGTTTTAAATTGTATATTTATGTAATAAGAAAGTAATCTTGCAGAACCTAAAGTAACAACTGTAATATTCAGGAATTCAGTGTTAGAAAGGAAAAAGATTCAGGATCCCATTTATTCTTCAGCATACAAAGAATCCTTTGATTGTTTACAATATTTTGATTGTCCTTATCATGAAGAGATTTTGTATAGTCCTTGATATTGTGATATCCTGAATATTTTATGTTATCAAAATATAAACAGAAGAAGTTCCCTTTCTCCATTATTTAGAGTCAATATTGCACCACTTAACACTATAAGCTCCCCCCATACGTTAGATTTGTAACAATCGTATATCAGTAAAATTTCATTTTCATGCTTCCCATCTTTTGTGTTACTGTGTCCTATTAAATTTTTAACCCCATCTAACAATGTTAATTTTTTGTTTTAAACAGTTTTCTAAGGAAATTAGGAGAAAAAAAATACTTTTTTATTTACCTCTACCACACTTTTTTTTTTTTTTACTAATTCTAATATCTTCATTCTTAATTTTAGAACCAAGTTTTCATCTGATATCCTTTCCCATCAACCCAAGAATCCTTCTTTAGCATTTCTTATTGTACACATCTACTTGCAATGAATTTTCTTGATTTTTATTTATCTGAAAATGTCTTTATTTCTTCCTTGTTTCTGAAGATACTTTAACTGGAGATAGAATTATGGATAGACTGCTTTTTCAGCACTTTAGAGGTCTTTCTTGTTCAAGCCTACATATTTTCAGATGAGAAGTCAGCCATTATCTGTATCATTGTTTCCCTGTATAGAATGTCTTTTTTATTGAACTAAGTTCTTGATTTTCTCTTAATTTGATTTTCAACTAGCCTTGGGTTTTTTGGATGTCAATGGATAGTAGATATTAATTATCAAATTGAGGAAAAATCTGGCCATTATATCTTCAAATATTTTCCAACAATATTCTCTGCCTTCTTCTCAGACCTATCACACACACACACGCACACTCTAAATATATATATATGGCTTGCTGGATATTGCCCCTCTCTGAGACTGTGATAATTTTTCTTTCTTTTTTATTGAAGTACCATTGACATGTAGTGTTACATTAGTTTCAGCTGTACAGCACAGTGATTCAACAAATCTATACACTATGCTGTGCTCACCACAGGTATAGCTACATTTGTCACCATACCTGCTATTACCACAGATTATATTTCCCATGCTGTAACTTTGATCCCCATGATTTATTCATCCCTAACTGGAAGTCTGTATTTCCAAATATTTTTCACCAATTTTCCCCAAACCTCATCCCCTTCCCTCTGGCAACCACCAGTTTGTTCTCTGTATTGAAGAGTCCATTTTTTGTTTGTGTTTGTTCATTTGGTTTGTTTATTAGATTCTATATATAAGTGAAATCATGTGGTATCTGTCTTTCTGTGTCTGACTTATTTCACTTAGCATAATACCCTTTCAGTCCATTCATGTTGCCATCAATGACAAGACCTCATTTTTTATGGCTGAGTTATATACATACATATATATATATATATATACACATGTGTGTGTATGCACATATGTGTATGTGTATATACACATACACACATGATATATATGTGTATGTGTATACACATATGTGTATGTGTATATACATACACATACACACACATGATGACTATAATAAATATATATATATATATAATGGATATGATATGTGAGATATATAGATATATATCTCTCTCCATACCTTCTTTATTCATTAGATAGATACTTGGGTGGCTTCCATGTTTTGGTTCTTGTAAATAATGCTTCAATAAACATAGAGGAGTATATGTCTTTTCAAATTAATGTTTTTATTTTCTTTGGATAAATACCCAATTAGTTGAATTACCAGATTATATTGTATTTCTATTTTAACTTTTTGAGGAATCTCCATACTGTTTTCCACAGGGACTGTACCAATTTGCATTCCCACCAACAGTGCAAGAGCATTCCTTTTCTCCACATCCTCATCAACACCTGTTATTTCTTGTCTTTTTGATTCTAGCCATTCTGACAAGTGTAAGGTGTTATCTCTTGTAGTTTTAATTTGCATGTCCCGGGCGCCTGGGGGGCTCAGTGGGTTAGGCCTCTGCCTTTGGCTCAGGTCATGATCTCAGGGTCCTGGGATCGAGTCCCACATCAGGCTCTCTGCTCAGCGGGGTGCCTGCTTCCTCCCCTCTGTCTGCCTGCCTCTCTGCCTACTTGTGATCTTCTCTGTGTGTCAAATAAATAAATAAAATCTTTAAAAAAATTGCATACCCCTGATGATTAGTGATGTTGAGCATCTTTTCATGTGTCTGCTGGCCATCTGTATGTCTTCTTTGGGAAAATGTCTATTCAGGTCCTCTGCCTGTTTTTAATTAGATTATTTCTTGTTTTGGTATTGAGTTGTGTAAGTCCTTATATATTTTGGATATTAACCCCTTTTCAGATATACATTTGCAAATATGTTCTCCCATTTGGTAGGTTGCCTTTTCATTTTGTTGATGGTTTCCTTCACTGTGCAAAAGTTTCTTATTTAATACTTTATTTTTGCTTTTGTTTCCTTTGTCTGAGGAGACATATCTAGAAAAGTGTTTCTATGGTTGATATCAAAGAAATTACTGTCTATGTTTTCTTCTAGCAGTTATAAGGTTTTTGGTCTCACATTTTTCTTCAATCTTCTTCTTTCTTGATATTGGATAATTTCTATTTTTATTCAGTTTTATTTACTCCTTTTTTTTCAAGCCCATCAAGTAATTTTTTCTCTTTTTTTCTCAAATAATTCTCAAATATTTTTTTCTAAAATAATTTATTCTCAAGCCCATCAAATAATTTTTCATTTTGGATATTATAGTTTTCTGTTTTAGAATTTCCTGGTGGTGCTGATGCTTTTTCCCCCACAGTTTCTATTCTTTACCAAGATCCCTATATATTGGGGCGCCTGGGTGGCTCAGTGGGTTAAGCCTCTGCCTTTGGCTCAGGTCATGATCCCAGGACCCTGGGATCGAGCCCCACATCGGGCTCTCTGCTCAGCAGGGAGCCTGCTTCCTCCCTCTCTCTCTGCCTACTTGTGATCTCTGTCTGTCAAATAAATAAATTTTAAAAAATGTTTAAAAAAAAGATCCCTATATATTTAGAAATACCATATTTTCCTTTAGGTCCATGAACAAATTTATAATAGCTTTCAAAACTCTTGGTCTGATAAATCCAAAATCTGGGTCATCTTGGGATTAGTTTCTATTCATTACTTTTTTTTCCTTGACTTTGAGTCATATCATACTTTTTTAAAATGCCTAGTAAATTTTGACTTAATATTAAACATTGCATAAGTTGTGTTATAAATGTTCCTTATTGTGTTATATTCCTCTGAAGAGCATCACTTTGAATTCTAGTGTGCAGCACAATTACTCACTAATCACCTTGAAATTTTAAAGGCTCAGTTTACACTTTGTTAGGGTTCCTCTGTGGAAAGCTCTGTTTTCCAAATCTCCTTAAGTGGTGGCTCAACCTCCACACTCTCATTTTCCTAAACATATTGTTGAAGGTTTATAAGTATATATCTAGTGTGGGTTTTACTCTGGGGCATAGTACTTACTTCAAAGCTATGGCCTTTCTGGAGTCTCACCTGGGTGGTTACAGTGTTAAGTGGTTTTTGTTTTGTTTTTTCCCCTGTATTTGGGCTACAGCTCCAAAGAACTCCCAATGTGGCATTACCTTTAGTTTCTTGAGTTTGTTCCTAAACCCACAGCCTCTCTTATAAGACTTGCATGTTCTGTCCTAACACATGTATCACCAGGCCTTCGGCCCAGAACTTGCACTGGACCCTTCAAACTGTCTTCTATCTTCTCAAATTGTTCTGTGTTGTTTTACCTTCTTATACAGCAATCGAGAAATTGTATCCAAGCAGAGACATTAGAGCTAAAAATCTTCACATAAAGCCACTTTTCTACATGAGGTACGGAGTGAAATCATATTCCTTTTAATACAAAATGTTCACATAATATGAACACCTTTCTTTCCTGCCTGGAAATTTTTTCTTCTGAGAAAACTCTTGAGAATGCTAGGAGTTACTGAGCCCAGGGAATTAAACCTCCTACTTTTACCCATAGGAAATAAGAGAGGAATGCTTTCTTCAGCTGTCAAAAATCTCTTACTGCTCTTTCAGTTGGGTCTGTGTGGTTTTATTGGCCATACTAAAATCAGATGGTATGTTTGTTTGCTGAGGTTCATTTGAGCAGAATTATCTCAGGGGAAACTATGTTAGAGGGAAGATGAGGAATGCACATCCATCTCTGATGATCTGAGATGGATCAAACTACTACTGCTTCTAGCCCTGCTGTTGATCCCACCAGTGCAACAGGCAGGAAAATATTTAGCAGGGCAGTTCATCCTAACCTGCGTCCTGAGACCAGAAGTTGCTTGCCCTCATCATCAAGTTGAATTTGTCCTTTATCTACACTTCTTAGACTAGATCTAAGGCCTGAGGAATTCTTTTTCACCTCTATCTTCACTTATTCTCCCCTTTATTGATATAACATGCCTTGGTCCCAGAGTTTCCCCAAATAAGTCATTAAATAAAATAGTCTCATTTTAGTTCAGACCTTAATTGCAGTTGCTCAGTTTTCTCTTCAGAGACAAAGTTCAGATATTTGGATAATCATCTGCTGTTATCCAACATCCGACTGTGCTGCTCACTTTCTTTGTTGCAACTGATATATTCAAGCTACACTTGAATTCAACCTGATGTTAGTCACCAGTACTCACTCTCTCCAGCATCAGTGTAAATAAGCATCTGAAACCCATGACCACACGTTTGAAATGTCATTCTCTCTAACTGCCCCTACTGTACTGTCTCCCTTCTGAGCACTTCTTATTCTGCAGTAGATATTTTGATTCCTCTCCCAGGTTCCTCCTTTAGGACTAAAGCATTCAATTCCTTATGTGCTGGGAATATTGCCTCATGATGGTTCACAGCTGAGTCTCTATTAGGAAAAACAGCAGTATTATAGTTAACTGACCTGGTGTCTGCTTTTTGCTGTCTGTTACCTGGACGTCGGGTTATTCAGAAAAGCAACCAATGTAGAAAAGAAATTACCAGTTGATACTCTGATAAAGCATGAAAATAAATAAACAGCAAACTCTGGGATTTTTATAACTATCTATAGTCTAGACATACTACTTTCAAGAAAAGGTAAAGATAAGGGTCAGGTAGGCAGCAAGAATCCCTTCTTTTATCTTGATTATGCCTTGCATAACTCGAAGAAATGCATTGCAATCTCTCTGAATAGTGCTCCTCAGAACCATGAAGTGTGTAAACTCCATGGTATGTGTGGCCCTCCTAAGGAGAGTTATATTTTTTTCTTCAAAACTGCATTATATGTTCCTTCAACATGATTTCTCTAATGGAAAACTACATAACATTAGATGGTATCAATAAATAAGCACGAGAATGTAACTTCAGACCATAATTCTACCATAACTCACAGTTGTAAGTTGTAGTGCTGTAGTAAAAGCTTTCTAGCAAGTCTATGATAGACTGATTATTGAACTTGAAATGAATTTTCCCTTAGAAATTATACTGTAGTAATGACCAGATTTCTTATTTGCCAAGGTCTATTAAAAGTCTATCATTTATCTTAAGTAGAAAAATAAAACTTAATAAACTAGTTTTTAGTTCATTATAGTGCTTGGTTCATGGTTAGTATATAAGAAATGTATAACTGGTGACTAAATACATCAGTAAGTACGTAAATATGCGACACTGCTTCTACGGAAACATGCTTAAAATTCTGATTCAAGCCATAGCTACCATTCGACACTCATGCCCTTTATACAAACTTTCTTCTCCAGCCCCAGTTCCAGCAGCTGGATCAGTATTCTACCCCATTCCAAGCATCAGTTCAAGGGAAGATAAGTTATAAGGATCTCTAAATGCCCTGTTCCTATACAGACCTGCAGATACTCACATGCAACAAACAATATGATGAATGATGGTGTCTTAGGAGAAAGAAGTAGGTTGGGTGGACCACTGCAAGAGAAGAGAGGCAGTGGTTCTACACCATGACAGCCAGTGTGGAGTTTATTCTGGGGGTGTTTGTGGGAGGGCAATTCCTCTACCACCAACATTTCCAATTAACAGTCACTGAGATGTCAAAACATGGATCTTTTTCTGGGACAATGGGGAGAATGGTCATTTTATTGACCACAGTTATGTATACTCTTTAAGTGGCTTAAAATTGCCATCTTAAGAAGGGATGACATTTTCAAACTGGATCCAGATGAATATTCAAATGAAACAAGTCTTTGGGGACAGATCCAACTGCAGGTGGAAATCGGATTTGGCAGGCAGAACACAATATTTAAAACAAATGGCAACAGAACATGGCATCAGAGAAATACCAACAAGGGATTTCCACAGCACTGAATGGAAGTCCAGGACTAGGTAATATTATAACTATATGAGCAAGCAGAGAGGGAGACATGAAACAGGCAGGGATCTTACATGAGGAGCTTCAGAGTAGCAGGAGTCAGCCATGGGGGCAGACAAACTCCTCTCCTAGAGCTACAAAAATGACTAAAATCAGACAGAGAAATAAAACGTGCCTGCCACTTACTGGGGAAAATACAAGGACTAGGTTTTAGGAATATAGCAGAAGTCCCTTAAGCAGAACAGAAACATGAAAGGAGAGTCAGACAGGTTTTGTTCTAGAGATTTTGATAGAGTCTCTTTATTTGCTTCATAATACATAAGGTCAAGGTAGACTCCCAAAACTAGGAAGGCAAGTTGTTTTATATTTGGAAAAAGAAAAAGCCAGAAATCCCAACAATCTAGGCCTAACCATGTCAGCCAGTCTGGACATCGGGTCTTTCATTTTCATTTTCATTTTCTTCCTATATCATCCCAATTTATTCTTTTATATCAATATAGCTTTGTGCTTCAAACCTCTCCTAATTAATTCATCTATAGGCTGAATTTCTAATACTCCATTGCAGTGTTAAGCAAATGTTTTGATTTCCCTATTTCTGCATCTTTTCTAGTTATCTCTTCCTCTACTCCCTTATATGTTATCAGTTTCTCTGTTTCTCTTTTTTTTAGACTTTAAAACTGCATTATTTTTACATTTGCTGTGTAGCACTTTGTACAATGTAGCTACAATGTAGCACAAGGCAGAATATTTTCTAAATACAATTTCATATTTGTAGTCTCTAAAGAGTCCTTAGTTTAATTCCAAGTGACACCCTGAATAAACTGTGCAAATTATCAAGGTCCATTTGGAACTGGCAGTAAATAGCACTTATGAAAAATCCAAAGTGACTGTATATAGAATTCTTTAATAAAGTTGGTGACCACACACATAGCACTGAATCTATCAGAGTAGAATAATGACTTTACAATCATTAATAATGACTTAATCATTAATAATGATTAAACAAATGATTTTCCAATTTTGTATTTTCACAATTAAACTTTTCATGATTAATAATCTGGAAATGGAAGAAATCCAAGCTCAGAGATAGACATGAACTATCTTGACCATTTCCAAAACTTAGGCAATGGCATCTCAGGATTTATATTTGCTTTGAAAAGGAGCTATAAAGAAAACGAAATGACCAGCAATCTCAGTTTATCCCTGAGGTTCCAGATGCTTCAACATTCCTCTCTTAGAGTTTTCAGGCTCTAAGATTAATTAAGGATCAAAAGAATTTTTAAATATATGTACGATATTATAAAGATTTGTTGATAGCTAATGAAATAAACAAAGGTCACTTTAAAAAAGCAAATAGGTAGGGATGCCTGGGTGGCTCAGTTGGTTAAGCGGCTGCCTTCAGCTCAGGTCATGATCCCAGCGTCCTGGGATGGAGTCCCACATCGGGCTCCTTGCTCGGCAGGGAGCCTGCTTCTCCCTCTGCCTCTGCCTGCCACTCTGTCTGCCTGTGCTCGCTCTCTCTGACAAATAAATAAATAAAATCTTTAAAAAAAAGCAAATAGGTAGACGATATTAAAAGTCTTCTTAAAAAATAAAAAAAAACAAAAGTCTTCCTGACCACTTATGTTTAACAATTTCTTAGCAAATTAACATAATTTACTACATTTTAGTCAGTTTCAATAAAACAGCAGCTTTGTGCTTTGTTTTTTCGTTATTTTTCAATAAAACATTTTAACTGAAGCTTTGTACTTTGAATAAGACAACAACAAATGGATTCAGGGTGATCTCAGAATAATCCAGGAGGCAAAGTTACATAGGTGGAAATTTCATTCTACTTTTTTAACCTCCTGTATTATGTATCTTAAGATGGAAGTACAATGCCACCTACAAAGTATTATAAGCAAATTCTAAACCAGAATCTGATCAAGACTCTACATATAAATACCAATTTATAGAAACATAAGAAACAGAATACAAGCTAAACAATACCACAGTGATGCAATTAACAAATTTCATACTCCAGAAAATTATACAGGACAAATCATCTTAATTCTTCAGCAAATAAACTTCTAGGAAACAGATACACACACACATACACACACACACACACACACACACACAAGTTTAGAAAAGGACGGGCTTGGGGAGTCTGAGTGGCTCAATGGGTTAAGCCTCTGCCTTCTGCTCAGGTCATGATACCAGGATCCTGGGATCTAGCCCAGCATTTGGAAGAGATCATTATAATGATCTGTGCAATCATCTCATCTTACTGGTGAGGAAACTGACACCTAGTTATTGAATTTAAAAGTATTTTTACTGGGGAACCTGGGTGGCTCAGTGGGTAAAGCCTCTGCCTTTGGCTCAGGTCATGATCTCAGGGTCCTGGTATCAAGCACTCATCAAGCCCCGCATCAGGCTCTCTGCTCAGCGGGGATCCTGCTTCCCCCCCTCTCTCTGCCTGCCTCTCTGCCTACTTGTGATCACTGTCAAATAAAAAAATCAAATCTTTTAAAAAAAGAAAAAAGATGGGCTTGGAGTTATAAAAGAAATCTTATTTAATCCAATTTTAATATATGAATCTTATTTGTATCTCAGTTCTAAAAAATAACTCTGTAAAAGAAATTTTGAGACCATCAGAGAATTTGAACATTAGCTGGATATTTCATAATATTAAGAAGTATTCCTAATAATTTGTTTATGACAATAGATATATGACTATGTTTCAGGATGTGAACTGTGCTTATGTGTTTTTTATTTATAAACGTGCTTATTATTTATAGGCAATACAGAAATATTAAAGGTGAAGCAATATGACTCTTGACATTTTTTCAAAATAAACCAGAAAAAGCAGGAATGTGCAAGAGCTATAGAGAAAGCAAGATTTGTCATGAGCTGATAAGAACAAATAGTACATGTTTATTATTATTATTGTCTCTAGATATTTATATATTTAAAATTTTCCATACTAAACTTTAAAAATAGTCTTAGACATTACGCTTACTAAAAATATATTGCTCTATGTAGAAATAAAGTTGACCTTAACAGCACAGTTTGAACTGTATGGATCCACTTTTATGCAGTTATTTTTAATAAATATACAGGAAATATTTTTAGAGATTTATAATAATTTGTAAAACTCACAAACTGCATAGTCTAGAAATATCAAAAAATTAAGGAAAATATATGTCATGAAAGCAGAAAATCTATATAGATATTAATCTCTTATCATTCACTACCATAGAATATACACAAACCTATTATAATAAGTTAAAATTCATCAAAACTTAAAAGAGCAGCTGGCTGGCTCAATCAGAAGAGCATGGAACTCTTGATCTCAGGGTCATGGGTTCAACCCCCAAGTTGGATGTAGAGATTACTTTTTTTTTTTTTAAGATTTTATTTATTTATTTGACAGAGAGAGAGAGAGATCACAAGTAGGCAGAGAAGCAGGCAGAGAAAGAGGGGGGAAGCAAGCTCCCTGTTGAGCAGAGAGCCCGATGTGGGGCTCGATCCCAGGACCCTGAGACCATGACCTGAGCTGAAGGCAGAGGCTTAACCACTAAACCACCCAGGAACCCCAAGTGGTGTAGAGATTACTTAAAAATAAAAATCTTAAAAAACAAAAGAAAACTTATGCACACACTTACAGACCATATATGGCCCTTGACAGTCAGAATATTCTAAACAAATATAAAGACATAGTGTTAAATAATAACAGCATGAAATTAACTGTAGTACACACTATACTACTGGAATAACTTTGTAGCCACCTTCTGTTGCTATTGCTGAGATCAAGAGTTGAGAGAATCTGCTTTAATTAAAACAACATGGGACACTAATCCTCTCTACATCAGCAGTTTGTGTCTCCAGTAAATTGTGTTTCAAGAAATTGAGGAGAGAGGATAGCTGCCAGAACAGGCTTTAAACGCAGACAAAATTGCCCTATTCTGGAAAAAAAAAATGCCACAAAAGCATTCATTAATAAAGAAGAGAAGCAAGCACAAGGATTTAGGACAGGAAGGGATAAGCTAAGTCTACTGTTTCGTGCAAAAGCAGTTGGGTTTATGATCAGGACTGCCCTTATTTATAAAGCTGCTAAGCCCCCAAAAGATAAACAACTGCCAGTCTTTTAGTAATACAACAAGAAGGCCTGGAAAACAAGAAACCTTTTCCTGGCTTGGTCCTAATAATGCTTTGTCCCTGAAGTCAGAAGGTATCTGACCAGTGAAAAAGAGTCTTTTAATGTTCTCCTGATATTGGATAATGCCTCTGCCACAAGAACGCCACGAATTCAAAAACGAAGTCACTGAAGTGGTCTCCTTGCCCTGAAGTACAGTGTCTCTAATTTAGCCTCTAGATCAGAGGGTCATAAGGACCTCTAAGTCTCATTGCACATGTTACTCTATGGAAAGGATTGTCAACACTGTGGAAGAGAACCCTGATAAGAGAGAACACCATGAAAGTCTGGAAGGATTACAACGTTGAAGATGCCATCACTGTTATGGAAAAAGCTGTGAAAGCCATCAAGCCCAAAACAAATTCCTCCTGGAGAAAACTGTGTCCAGATGTTGTGCATGACTTCACAGGATTTATGACAGAGCCAATCCAAAAAAAAAAAAAAAATCATGACAGTGAAAGGTGGATATGGAAAAAAAAAAAAGGTAAAGGGTAAAGGTTTCAATATATGGATCTTGGAGAAAATCAAGAGCTAATATAATAGACACTACACCACAGGACTGACCAGAAGATACCTGACAGAGATGAGTGCTTCTGAACCAGTGCCAGACTGTGAGGAAGAATACATAGAAGAGGCTGTGCCAGAAAAAAAAAAAAAAAAAGACATGAGACAGTCTGGCAGGAAGGTTCAGATTTCTCAAGACTTCTTTTGAATACTTTGATGACAAGGACCCTTCTATGATATGGCCACTGATACTAAAGCAGATGCAGAAAGACTGGTACTCTCTAGGCAGTTATGAAGAAATGAGAAAGCAGAAAATACAGGTGGTGTTGTTTTTTTAAAATAATGAAACAATGTTTCTTTCCAGCAATGTATTATGAATATAATACTGTAAGCCCTAAACATTTTACAATGATTCATTCATTAGTGTATAGACTAGGCTACCATAAAGTAAATATATTACTGCTTTTTCACTATCAGTGCATGAATAATCATACCTTTAAGAAAATATGAATTTCTTTATTACATTATTTTTACATTTTTGATATGTAGAGTTGGTAATACCTGAGACATCTAGAGTGTTTTGTATCATATAAGAAAATGTTAGGGGCGCCTGGCTGGCTCAGTTCATAGACACAAGACTATTGATCTCGGGGTCATGAGTTGAAGCCCCACATTGGGCACAGAGCTTCCTAAAGAAAAGGTAAAAGAATAATTAAAAATAAAAAAAAAGGAAGCTGGTTCTTTAAAATTGAGAGAGACTCAAAATAGAGGCCAAAATGAGTTATCGGGACAATAGCAAAATGAAAGCCCAGAAAACAATTAAAAAACATTTTTTTGCTGAGTTATTCTAACAACAAAAAGAAATATTGATGTAGGTACTAATAGACCAATAATTCAAGTTGTAAACAGATAACATAAACTTATAGTATCAATAATACAATACTGTAAAATGATTTTCTTCCTTATAATCTTCTAAATAATCTTTCCTTTTTTCTAGATTTCTTTAAAAATGCTACATATAATACATAACAGATAAAATGTGTGTTAATTAACTGTGTATGTTATCCGTAAGACTTCCAGTCAACAGTAGGTTATTAGTAGTTCAGTTTTGGCAAGTTGGAAGTTATGCAGGGTTTTCTGACTGCTTTGGGGCTCAGTGCCCCTAACTTATGAATTGTTCAAGGGTCAACTACATAATTAATCTTTCTCTAAATTGCTACCTTACTATATTCGTCTATTTAACCTAATAATTTTTACATACATTCTTTTTGGATTTTCTCTAAATACAACATGTCATTATCTCTCTTTTCTCAAATGTTCTTTAATGTGGTGATGTGAGTGATTAAGATGATTGTCAAGATGAGTGATTAAGATGATTGTGCCTTAGGATGGTAATTAAACAAGTAAAGTTAAATATAATAGGGTTCCTATTGCTAAAATCAAGGGAATTATTTCAATAGCCATATGTAACCCTTAAATTTGTTCTATTTAGAACAACTTAATGCAACAAGATAAGTTATGCTTATATTTGAATGTTGAGGACCTTTCCCTTTAATATAATTGTCTCTTTAAAATATTTTATAGGAAAAAAGAATAAACTGTATTTACCCCTGGAGAGACCTTGTCAGTCATATCAGTACAATTCCTGGTTTGAGCTATAAGTAATTAACTACAAAATTTTACATATGTATTATAAAATAAAGTGATATAAAATAAAGCTTTTAAAATTAATGAGACAGCCAACCATATAGAATGTGCCTTAATAAGATACATATACATCAGAGATCAAAAAAAGTACAATTTTTTATGAAAAATATTAAACCACAGAAATAGATTTATATCATGCAAGACTCATTAAAGTTCCTCTGAGATTTAGTTTGGTAGTCAATAAACATTTACCTCTGTCAAAAACTTTTTTCTATATACATCTTGAGATAAGATAAAAGGAAAATAAAAGGAAATAAAATAAAAGGAAATAGTCTGGCACGGTAAGAAAGACAATACAGTCAACTAATGATAAAGGACAGAGGCTTTGAAGGTACACTACCTGAGTGTTCTTATTAGTGAGGACAAGCTGCTTACACCCCAGTACCTCAATTACTCAAGTGTAAAATTAAGATCATAATAGTTCATCAACTCAATGGATTGAATAAATAAGTTATTACCATAAAAGCCTTTAGAACAGTGCCCATAAAGAAGAAATGCACAAAATCATTTGCATTATTATTTTTATTGTTATAGTCATCATTATTAAATATAAGTTATTAGAGACAAGGGCATAAAGCTAACACAATAGGGATCTTTAGCTTTAGTTTTTCATCCATTAACATTTCACTAGAAGAAAATTAACATATAGAATCATTTCCATTTACATATTGATTTAACAAATAATCATTAAATGTTTACTACATGCCAAGCATTGTACTTGGAGTGTACGAATATGAGTAAAATTTGTTAACCATCCACAAGGTACTTTTAGACCTATAAATTGTTAAAGACACCTAAGTGTTACTGGAAATATGAGAGATGTTCATTGAGGTTGCTGTAGATTACTAGAGGAAAGATTGGAGGAGACCGACCTGAGCAGGCTGTCAGAGAAGTTCTTAGAAGGAAGATAGTATTCTAAGGATATTTATTTATTTATTTATTTATTTATTTAAGAAAGCGGGAGTATGCGTGTGTGCATGCAAGCAAGGGGAGGGGACAAAAGGAGAGAGAGAGGGATAAGCAGACTCCAAACTGAGCCAGTAGTCAAGTCAGGATCCATGAGCCCTGAGCTGACCTGGAGCTCCATCTCACAACCCTGACATTATGAACTTACTGAAATCAGGACTGGGATCCATAACCGACTGGCCACCCAGATACCCCAGAAGGAAGATAATATTCTAACTCTCTGTAAAAGTTTAATAGGATTTGTTAACCAGATAGAAAGGACCCGGAACAACATGAACTTTCCAGGCAGTGCTAAAAGCTGGCAGAGAGAGACACAAATATCTGAGACAGATGGCTAGGCATGATGCATTCCTTTATTTATTCAGCAAGTGATTTTTGAATGCCAGACCCAGTATATGCTGTCCTGCACAAAGCATGCAACATCCCTGTGTTCGCGAAACTTACCGAAACCAATCAATAAATAGACTAATAAATGTAATATCTTTGATAATGAATAATTATATAAAGAAAAGCAGAGTAAAGGGAATGAGGGTGTTGGGGAAGTGGTACGTACTGTTTTTATAAGGTCAGTCCATTGAGATGATGATACTTGCATAAATATCTGAAGGAAGTGAAAATACAAACAGGATACAATAGCTTTTGAGTAGAAGAAATAGTAAGGAGAAAACTGTGAGGCAGGAGTTTTGTTGACATGTTTAAGAAACAGCAAGGAGGCTAGTGGGGCTGACAGGGAATGAGTGAGTGTGAGAGTCAGGACCTGAAAGATGAGAGAGGAAAAGGATACAGAAAGAACATGGATGGCCTTTCAGGGCATGGGAAGAACTCTGGATTTTACACTGACTGGAGGGTTTTGAATAAAGTTGTGCTTTTATTGGATTTAAGGTTTTTTTTGTTTTGTTTTATTTTGTTTTTGTTTGTTGTTTTTTTAATTTTTATTAACATATAATGTACTATTAGCCTCAGGGGTACAGGTCTGTGAATCGTCAGGCTTACACATTTCACAGCACTCACCATAGCACATACCCTCCCCAATGTCCATAACCCAACCACCCTCTCCCTACCGCCCACCCCCTCCCCACCCCGGCAACCCTCAGTTTGTTTTGTGAGATTAAGAGTCTCTTATGGTTTGTCTCCCTCCCAATCCCATCTTGTTTAATTTTTTCCTTCCCTACCTCCCATCGGATTTAAGTTTTAAAGTACTCTGGCCAATGTGTGATTAGATTGAACAAGGTAGGGGTGGAAGTAGGGAAACCAAACATTGTTTTCCTAATAATCCACATGACAGATATCAGTGCAAAAACCCAAAGAGTAGCATTTCTATAATGAGAGTCAGTCCAATTCAGAATATAGTTTGAAGATACTGTTAACAAGATTGGCTAAGGGCCATGGAAAATGAGAGGAAGGCAGCCCTCAAACCTGACTCCAAGTTTTAGAGACTGAAACAGTGTTTCCATTCACTGGGATGATAAGATTAGTGTTGAGAAAATGAGTTTCCTGTGGGCGTGTTAAATCTGAAATATCTAGTACACCTTCCACAGGGATGAGTATATTCTAATACCTGCAAGCTGTTTGGTATGACTGGAGAATAGATTCAATGAAGACATGTTGATAGCAAATAAGGCTGGGAAGTGAGTAGACCATATCACATAGGGTCTTTGAAAATCAGCGTAGTTCAGACTTCATGAATAGTTAAATGTACATGTTAGTTAAAGTATATAGCATGATTAAAATTGTAGTTAAATAAACTTAATCCAGCAGCAATATCAAAGACTGATCATGAAGACTGACATTAGAACTAGAATTAGTATTGTTGACAAAATGATTCTTCTCCCAGTTTTTGATTATTATTTTAATAGCATACTATCCAATTACTATATTTAACATCTCCCCAGTTGCTAAAAAGAAAATTTAGAATTATCTTCATGTTTTTCTTTCTCCAATTGAATACATAATTAGTAACTGAGTACTATGTATCTCAGGTTTTTACTGTTTTTATTTAGCTTTCTCTTCATTCTGCTACTTCTGCCCAAGTTCAGAAAATCACTGTGTTTTGCCATGACTAGTGGAAATCTAGTCATGAAATCATTGCTTCCTCCTGCTATCGTCATAGTGCCCACCCATAGTTGAGAAAGACTTTCTTGACAATGTATCTTGACCTAATAACTCAGGGCTAGCTTAAGCTTTGTTCCTAGAGGGGTATAAATATCAACTCAGCATGTAATTTTTTTTTAAGATTTTATTTATTTATTTGACAGACAGAGATCACAAGTAGGCAGAGAGGCAGGCAGAGAGAGAGGAGGGTAAGCAGGCTTCTGGCTGAACAGAGAGCCAGATGCTGGACTAGATCCAAGGGTCCTGGGATCATGAACTGAGCCCAAGGCAGAGGCTTAACCCACTGAGCCACCCAGGCACCCCTCAGCATGTGATTATAGAACGAATAGATGAAATACAATTTTAAACTGTGTCATAACACACTTTTGTTTTAAATATTTCTTCTAGGAATATTTACACTTAGCATTCCCCTTCCCTCCTTGTTTATAACATATGTTATTAGTTACTATACATATTAGTTGAAAAGTAAATGTTATAAAAATAATCATTTCCTTCCCTTATACTGTGTACATCTGAATTAAATAATAGAATTGTTAAATATGTGATGGGAGTAGAAAAATATGACAAGCATCATTTGAGGCTTAAAGTTTTGTATTCGTAAGTGTGTGATTTCTGAGACACAGTAATTGAAATTCCATACTCTGAAACAATCCCTTACATAAATTTAACTCATGTCATCTATAAATAAAATCAGTAGCTGCAATCTTAAGTAGCATATGAGTGAAATATAGTGTAGGATGCATGAATAATTTTCCTTAGTTTCAAACTAAAATTACATTATTTCTGAATTAATCAGTTAGCTGTCATGATAGATGGTAGGTTAGGAGCTGTAATTCTCCTTTCAGTAGGGTTTCAAGATTATAAATTAAATTTGTTATTTCTTCTGAATAAATGACACTACTAAACTTATTAGACCTTTGCTTTGCACAGTTTTTTAAATAAGAAAACTGAAATAATGTCTGAGAGTATTTGAAAATACCCACATTCAGTTTTGAGAAATTATAGGGTATCTCTGTTTTAGAGTCCATAAGAGATGCCATGTGTGTATCAAAAAACAAATTGAAATTAAAAAAAAAAAAAACCTTTCAACACATGCAGTAGG
Organism: Mellivora capensis; assembly: GCA_004024625.1. Classification (NCBI taxonomy): domain Eukaryota; kingdom Metazoa; phylum Chordata; class Mammalia; order Carnivora; family Mustelidae; genus Mellivora; species Mellivora capensis. The sequence continues at coordinate 30,910 of PISX010011531.1, forward strand.
AAGACCAACTAAATTTTTTTTTCATTTTTCTCTTTCTAGGAACAACATAATTTTAAAAAATGCCTTATTATTTAATTATATCCTATTATTGGGATGAATTTAATAAGACACACCAAAAACTATAATAACTACATATTTTCCTCATAATGTTTTCTGCATAATAATAACTTAGGTACAATTTGTTATTGATTACAGTCATGGCAGGGGTTGATGGTTTGGGATAATATACATATAAAGACAACTTTAATTTTAAAAGAAACTATTTTTAAAAAACCTCGGGACTCTTTGTAATTATATGTAAACATGATGCATATTTGATTATTTAAAATTGAAAAAAGACAGTTTTGCTGGGAAAAAAATTTAAAGTATTCTGCTCCTCTAGTCACCCTGATTAGGGAAAATTAAACATTTTTTAACTGTCAAACACTGTTATGAATATATATACTGAATATGTATAAGTTTTATTAACAATTTTATGTAGATATATATTTTCTTTTGTGAATCTAGTATAGATCAAAAAAATCTACATGGATAAAAATGTTAAGTGAGCGACTGTAGCAATAAATCTACAATATAAAATATTCAAAACACTCACATTTGAAATATAATTACTTTTGGAGAAAGTATGTCATATAATTGGAATATACTAATAAACATTAAAAAGGTGATAATGCTCCTTAAAAAGCTTAGGTTTTTGGTGGTTTTCTAAATATGTAGTTTATTGTCTTTTGTTGAAGAATTTGCCAGTAATTACAGTTTATTTTTGACAATTTTGCTTTGTGTGTAGATTTTTATCAAACATGATTCCTAATAGTATTAATAATATTAATAAAACCACATTTAAATACTACATTTCTCTAAATGAAATTTTAATGAAAAGGCTTGTAACTTCTCTAGTAGATATATTTGAAAATTAAGCTCAAAATGAGTATCTTCATTCTTTTGAGGCTACCTGTGAATCAATATTGTTTTATTGGGAAATAGATAAAAATATATGCTACAATTTTGAGAATACCAGAGAGCTTATATTTTGAGAATGTAAACCATAGCAGAAAAAAAAGAAAGACAAAAAATAAGAAAAATTAGTTTTAATTCTTTGTTCTCACCATGTAAAACATTTTAGAGAAATATATCTTTTATTTATTAACATTGTTCATACATTATTAAATGATATTACATTGAGTAATGCAGTGTTATAAGCAAATAAGCAGTCATTTTACTCAACTCTAAAGACAAATATTCCGGGACGCCTGGGTGGCTCAGTTGGTTAAGCGGCTGCCTTCGGCTCAGGTCATGATCCCAGCGTCCTGGGATCGAGTCCCACATCCGGCTCCTTGCTCGGCAGGGAGCCTGCTTCTCCCTCTGCCTCTGCCTGCCACTCTGTCTGCCAGTGCTCGCGCGCGCTCTCTCTCTCTCTCTCTCTCTCCCTCTCTCTCTGACGAATAAATAAATTTAAAAAAATTTAAAAAAAAAGACAAATATTCCTTTGTGGTGGACTACTAACTGTTAATAACTACCCATTATCTCAATTTCCCCTTTGTAATAAAACTCCCTAATTAATCTGATAAGTGACTATTTTTTCACTGACTTTAGGCAGGTATACACATCTAGACTGACTATATGTCAGGAAATACTGTTGTGAGCAGTTTTGATGCCATCATTTTGAAGGCAAAGACTTTCTCTCCAGGTGCTTATTTCATTCCAATATTGGAATTCTAGTAATAAAGATGGCAGAACTGTTCTGACCATTTAGACTATTATATAGGAAGGAAATATTTTTCTGCATATTGGAACACAGTATTTTAGAGTCACTTTGTAGCAGCAGATAAACTCATACTCAACTAATAGAGTAATAAAGTGCATTTACTATTGGAAAAAAATCCCTATAAATATTTAGTGTATAATATAAATAACTTGAAAGTTACTGAATTCTATGCATATTTGTATAAAGCTAAAGCTTTTTCTACACTGCAAATATCAGCTGTCTTTTAATATATTTAGCTTTCCAAGAATGAAAAGCAAAATAGAGATGGAAATAACAGAGAGGATAAAGAAACAACTTAGAAAGAAAGAAAGAAAGCTGGATGGTATGAAATTTTGATATTTCAGTAAATTAAGTAAGGTAATTAAAATATTACTATGTGAAGAGAAACAAGTCAAATAAAACTATGTTAATAAAATAAAACTTTCACATGCTCCTCAATTCTTCCATCACTTTTTTTTCTTTTTAACATAAGCAGAATATTATCTCCATATAATTCAGGTGAAAAAAGACTGTATTTTATTAGACAATTAAATTAATAGTTATTGAATATATGCATACTGACTGTATATGAAGACAGGCATAAATCAACTGGCTTTCAAAAATAAACTGGTATGCATTTATTTTTTAAAATATTTTAAAATTCAATTTAATACCAAAATAACATTTTCTCTCTTTGGACTGCATGTTTGAAATACTGATATGTTTGACTAAAAGAATAAACATTTTGGAGATCTTTGTAGCATGTCAAATTTTAAGTGAGCTTGAAATTTGCAATTTCATCTGTAAATAAGGAGTTTAAATGAGAAGCCAGTAATAGGTCTTTAAAAAAAAAAAAAAGATTCCCATTAGCCAGCATTGAACTATCACCCTAAAATGTGACATAAAGATGGGATCTTTAGACTCTAATATCATCTTCTTTGTGCACATATCTAGTGCTAATGCCAAATTAAAAAAAAAAATCCTACTCCCTTTCTTTGAGGCTCAAGTTTCCAACAGATAATTGTTCGTGAAAAATGGCAAATTTCACAGTTCTGATTTTCTTTTTATTTTTCTTGCAGAAAATTCATAAAATAAAACCACATTGCTTTAAAGCAGAACACATGGTTAGTTTTTAGCAGAGAAGTGAAAAATCTCTAGTTTGTCTACCACTGTAATTATTGGCAGCCATTAAATTCTATACACAACATAAGGCATAAATTAGCTGATCACCAGCATGTGTGCAGTCACAAGGTAACAAATATTAAACCTGGGAGAAGAGGAGAAAATGAACTAAGTTAATAGATGATGACAAAGAGATAAGACATTTAGTTATATGTTGATTAGGTTTTCCCATGTGTCATTTATTTTAGTCTTCAGTGTGAGTTGTTGCTCAACATTTTTATTAAAAAAATGCATTTAAGGATCTCAGTTTTCATTTTTAGTGGACTTATTGCAAGGTAAACTTCTGTACTTTGGGCAAGAAAAAGAATGACAACAAATTCTTCTTCTAACAGCATAAAACTGATGTTAAGTCCCCCTGTCAACATAGATTCAGAGCCAAAAGGGGGAAAAAAAATAACGTGCCATAAGTGATTTGTTCCACTGTCCAATTTTCCTAAGGACTCTCATTCTACAATTAGGAGCTGATGACAGCTCACCATATTTAACTTGAATGTGTATGTTATTTTTAAGAAATTTGTGGGGTAAAAAACACTGATGAAGATTTTCACATGTTACAAACAACAGTGTCTGAGTTCTAAAGTTTCAGAGTTATTAAAGAATAACTTAGATGAAAATATAAAGTAAGTAATATGCTATCTTCCATACACAACTATAACATTATCAGCCCACTTTAATATAGCATATGCCACTGACTTTCTTTCAATCAGTGATGATGGATTTATATTCATTAATTCACAACTACACTTAACGGGAAGCTGCTGACTGGAAACTCTATCAGAAGACATAAGGAAGCTGACTGGAACTCAGGAAACCTAAGCCCATCACCTATGGTCATTGACACAGCAAAGCCATTAACCAGACCAAAAAGAAAAATGGAAAAGAAAAGAAGGGAAAAGAAACACTACTGACAAATACCCCAAAAGTTGAATTTTAACTTAAAAACACTGACATTTGTTTCATATTTGCAGTTTGCAAATGATTTTTACAACAATTTTCTTATTCAGAACTTAATGCTATTCCTAGTAAGTAGGACTTATAATCACATCTATGTGATAGGAAGAGGAGATTTGTAGTTAAAAGTTGCATTCAGAAGACAGAATTGCCTGATGGTTAAGACCTGGCCTTTTGCCTGAATTCAAGTCCCAGATCTACCTCATAAGAAGCTGTATGACCTTCTGTAAAGTCAATAATAGTCTCAGCCTCAATATCTTTATCTATAAAACTGGGAGAACACTAGCGTCTACCTAATGAGAATGTCCAGAAAGTGACATAGGATAATCACCTAATGTGCTCTGTATTTAACTCATAAACATGGACATTTGTTTCATATTTGCAGTTTGCAATTATGATACCTTTCCCAGGTCTCAATAAACATAACTTAACTATTACCATTTTTGTTATTACTATAATTACACAAATATCCATGATCATCTCAGTAAAGCTTGTTTGAAATGGTAATAATATTTATTTTAAATGAATTTTTATACAAAATAATAGCATAACATTTCAGGTACATGAGATTCAATTGTGAATATCCTTATCCTTATAAGTCAAGGCCTGACCTGGCCTTACCATTTCTTAATGTGATATTAACTCCGACACTTATTAACTTCTCTGAGTCTCGTAATAAAATCTGCTCTGCCATACTTACTGAGTTATAAGAATCAAATGCAAAAGGACATTGAAAACTGGAAAGTGCTGCACATGTGTAAAGTATTATTAGTACTTAGGAAATGATTGTTGGTGAAGTCGAATCTTAACATAGACCTCCTATAGCCATTCACCATCTGGTATTACCTTACTAATCTTCAACTGAATTGTGCCTTAACATCAATTTCAAAAGAAGGCAAAAGAAAATGCCTTTTTAGTCTTGGTAACTGTGTTTGCAAACATTTTCCTTTCGAAATAATTTTAACAAAATTAGGACACTAGTAGGTAACCATCAAGCAAGATACTGCAGTATCTGTTTCATTCATTTTATGTCCAATGTGATCAAAGAAGTTAAAATGACGAGACAAAATGGGACCCTTTAACCAGCACATGTGTTTCATTGTACGTTGAGTTGTAAAATCCTGATCTCCGATTTTTAAAGTAATTTCTCTTTTGACTCTTTTCAACAAGAGTAGTTTTGAACATGTGTTAAGGTGTAAAACAATACGGCTTTGGAGAGGCTGTGGTTAATTCCGCTCTACTACTGATTTGTTAACAAATATGTCAGCTCCATTTTGATTTGGATTTAGCTCATATCAATTGAAATGTTTTTCAATTGATATGAGCTAAAAAGAAATGGCTTCGATTTTTAGACCCTGCATGAAAAATCAGAGCTTCAGTGAGGGAAAAAAAAAAAAAAAGAAAAGAAAAAGAAAAAAAAGAAAATGACCTTGCTAATAGATTGTTTTTCTTTGGAAGAAACACTCAAGAATATAGAGTTCACAAAGAGAAACAACCTAACACATAGCATCATTTGATGAATTCATCATTTGATGAATGTTTACTTAACCCCTCTGTCCATTACTAGGCATTGAAAACACAGCAGGGGGCGCCTGAGTGGCTCAGTGGGTTAAGCCTCTGCCTTGGGCTCAGGTGTGATCTCAAGGTCCTGGGATCAAGGCTCCCATCAGGCTCTCTGCTCAGCAGGGAGCCTGCTTCCCCTCTCTATCTCTGTCTGCCTACTTGTGACCTCTCTCTCTGTCAAATAAATAAATAAAATCTTAAAAAAGAAAGAAAGAAAGAAAGAAAGAAAGAAAGAAAGAAAGAAAGAAAGAAAGAAAGAAAGAAAGAAAGAAAGAAAGAAAGAAAGAAAGAAAAGAAAACACAGCAGGGAACAAAACAACAAAAATATGTGTCCTTATCCAGTTTATGTTCCCAATGCATTATGCAAAATAACAGAAAGGACAGAAACACCTGTTTTTATGGTTGTATATAAATTTAGTTGAATACTTTAAATTCACCCCTATGTATATGTGTTTGCTAAAGGTGAATAAAAAGCTTGGGATTTATTCAAAGACAGCAGAAGGCAATGCTTCTGTCCATGTCTTAGAGCAGATAAAAGCAATATGCTTTCAGTAAATTTGTAAATCAAGAGTATGCCATGAGGATGACCCTAAGTCTTCCTATATTCTGTATATAACCATTACTTTTGTATCAAAATTGAGTATCAGGAGGCTTCACACCACATTCTGCACTCTGCTCAGTGTTCGAACCCTTTCTGTAAATGCCACTGATGTTCTCATGTGAGGGGTTACCCTTAATTCAAGTCTTTAAAACTGCTGAATTCTTCATCCTGACATGATTTTCTTTCCTCTGACCTCTACTTATTGTCAATTTGATCTATTCTGGATCACAACTAGATTCTTTCATTCATGTGTAAGGGACTCACTCAATGTCTTCCATATTCTGGATCCCTTACCCTTCTCCCCAGCATCGCTGACTGAAGAGACAAAACTCCTCATACTTTTATATACAAAATATTTCAACTTTATCCAAAATTCTCCTCTTTAGGCCAACCCAGGAGCCTTACATTTCTTCCAATATATGAAAATAAATAAATACTTAGAGCAAATCAGGGGGTTCCTTTTTAGGCAGATTCAAGATTGTTCCTTTTCCTCCCCCTCTTATTTCATTTCCACATGCACACACAGGTATCTGTGTATATAGTTCTTGGTAGAAAATAAATCCCTGACCATTAGCTTAGAATATCATGTACACTCGTATGACAAATCCCTAGGTCACAGGAGAATGGAGAATACGTTCTTCTTCACTGCTTATTATTTAGGTGATACTAGACAAGTTCGTTAACCAATAATAACCTTAGTTTAATCAACTGAGAAATCAGAAATATACTATGTCAGAGGATCATTAGGAGAATTGTATGAGAGAATGTGCATGAAACTGAGATGTTATAAATTACTCCCAATCCCTCTTTCCTTGCAGGAGGGTGAATTTGTCTTTCATGATCTGGAATTCCTACTTCCCATCAGTTTGTCTTTGGTGCTGCTCTGCCAGGCATCTGATTCTTCACTCTAACTTCAGCTGCTTTAGATCCCTCTAGTCCTCCTGCCTGGAATAATTTTTGTTTTTGTTTTTAATTTAATAGACATTTTTGGCACAGTTTTAGGTGTACATAAAATTGAACAGACTTCAGAAAGTCGAAATATACTTCACTTCCTTTTCCTCTCCCTCTCACAGCTGCCCTATTAACATCTTGCATTAATACTGTATATTTATTTGTTACAACCGAGGAACCAATATTGTTACACTGTTATTAACTGAAGTTTATAAACTACATCAGGGTTCACTCTTTCTGTTGTACAATTCTGTGGATTTTGACAAATGCATAAGGACACATACCTATCATTATAATATCTTGTAGAGTAGTTTCACTGCCCTAAAACCCGCATGTTCTGCCGATTCATCCCTCCCCCATTAACATACTCTGACAATCAGTGTCTCCATAATTTTGCCATTTCCAAAATGTCATAAACTTGGAATAATGCAGTATATACCCTTTAAGACTGACTTTTTTTTTATTAAGAAATATTCATTTAAGTTTTCTTCATGTCTTTTTTGTGGCTTAATAGCTCATTTCTTTTTACCACTGAATAATGTTCCATTGATTGGATGTAGTAGTTTGTTTATCTATTCAACTATGGAAGGATATCTTCATTGTTTCTATTTGGAAACTATGGATAAAAATGCTACAAACATTAATGTGCAGGTTTTTGTGTTTTCAGCTCATTTGGGTAAGTATCTAAGGTTACGAACGTAGGATAGTACCGTATGGTGACACTTATATTTAGTTTTGCAAGAAACTGCCAAAATGTCTCTCAAAGTGGCTGGAGCATTTTTAATTTCCACCAGGATTAAGAGTTTGACAGGACTTTAATCATTTCAAAATCACATTGTTGTTTTAATTTGCAATTCTCTAATGACATACTAGGTTGAACATTTCATGTAATTGCTTGGTTGAACATTTCATGTAATTGCTTGATATCTGTATATTTTCTTTCATGAGGTGTCTGTTCTGATCTTTCTCCCTTTTTTAAATTGGGTTGTTTCTTTTTTGATTGTTTAATTTTAAGAGTTCTTTGTATACTTTGGATAAAAGTCCTTTATCTTAAGTGTTTTGCAAATATTGTATCCAGGCTTGGGTTTCTCTTTTTATTCTCTTAATAGAGTCTTTCACAGACCGAAAGTTCTAAATTTTAATCATATAAAAAAATCAAGTTTTTATTTCATGGACTGTGTTTTTGGTATTGTATCTATAACTCTTTGTCAATTTTGAAGTCACATTTTATTTTGTCCTACATTTTGTAGTTTTGTGGTTTCTTCTTTCTTTGTCTACTTTTTTCACCTATTCCATAGTATCTTGATCTCTGAAACTTTATCATGAGGTCTGTAATGTCAGTCCTTAAGTTTCATTTTTCTTCTGTAGGATTATGTTGGTTATCCAGGGTCTTTTATCTTCCCATAGAAACTTGAAAATCAATTTATCCATTTTGACTAATTAACTTGGTCAGACTTTGATTGGGGTTCACTTGAATCTATATATTAAGTGGAAAGAACTGACATCTAAAAAATATTGCTTTCTCATGTATGAACATGGAATATCTATTTATTTAGATTCTTTGATTTCTTTCATTATAGTTTTATAGTTATCCTCATATAAATACACCTTTCTTAGATTTACATCTGAGTGTTTCATTATTTTTTGGTGCTAATGTCAATTAGGTTGTGGTTTTTATTTTAAAATTTTAATTATTCTTTGCTGGTATGTAAGAGAACAATGGACTTTTTTATATTAACTTTATATCTTGCCAACTTGGTAAATTAACATAATTTATAGAACTGTTCTAGTCAATTATTTGGAATTTAAAAAATTAACAGACATATCACTTGTGAATGAGAATTTTATCTTTTATTCTCCAATATACATGCGTTTTAGTTACTTACAGTGTCTTATTGCATTAATTAGGAATACCAGTATGCTGCTGAGTAGGTGTGTTGGGAAAGGTTTTCCTTTTCTTCTTCCCTCATCCTTGAAGAAAAACATTTGTTTTCTCACTATTGGTTATGATGCTACCTTGTAAGATTTTGGAGATGTTATTTATCAAGTTGAGGAATTTCCCATTATTAGTTTGCTGAGAATTTTATCATGAGTGGGTGTTGGATTTACCAATTGTTTTTTCTGAATCTATGATGTAATCATATATATATATATATATATATATATATATATATATATATACACATATTTTAGCCTACTGATGTGATGGATAACATTGTCTAATTTTCAAATGCTGAACTAGCCTTGTATGCCTGGGATAAATCTCACTCAATGGAGATTATAATTCTATGTATACATTGGTGAAATCAATTTGCTAATATTTATGTGTCTGTGTCTATGAGAGATACTATAGTTTTTTTTCTTATAATCGCTGTATTATTTTGATAATTTTCATAGAATGAGCTAGGAAGTGTTCACTCTGTTTTTATATTCTGTAACTGATTATATAGAATTGGTATAATTTTTTCCCTAAATGTTTGGCAGAATTCACCAGTGAAATCATCAGGCCCTGGTGCTTTCTGCTGTAGATGGTTATGATATTGATTAAATTTCCTTAATTGAGATTGGCATCTTCAGATTATCTATTTCTCTTTGTTTGAGTTTTGGTCAATTGTGTTTCAAGGAATTTGGTCCATTTCATCTAAGTTCTTAAATTAGTGAACAGAGACTTGTTGATAATATTCCATTATTGGGTTATTAATGTTCATTTATGACATCTTTAGTGATGATCTCTCTTTTATTTCTGATATCACTGTGTGTGTGTGTGTGTGTGTGTGTGTGTGTATTTTAAGTCTATTCTCTCTCTCTTTCTCTCTCTCTCACTCCGTCTTTTTTCTTTGTTAGCCTGGCTAACACTTTATCAGTTATATTGATCTTTTCAAAACCAGTTCTGGTTTCACTAACTTTCGTTTTCCTCTTTTCAGTTTCATTAATTTCTATGGAAATTTTAATTATTCCATTCTTTCTGATTGATTTAGGTTTATAATGGTCCTCATTCTCAAGTTTCCTAAAATGGAAGCTTAAATTATTAGTTTTAGATTTTCCTTCTTTACTAATACATGTGTTCAATAATATAAATTTCCTCTTAAGCACTGCATTTATTGCACCCCCCCCCACATTTTTATAGGTTGCATTTTAATCATTCATTTCAAAATATTTTTAATTTCTTTGGAAATTTCCTTTTTGACCCACGTATGATTTAGAAGTGTGGTGTTTTTCCTCCAAATATCTGAGTATTTTCCAGCAAACTTTCTGTCACTGATTTCCACTTTAATTTCACTGTGGTCTGTGTGAATATACTTTGTATGACTTCTGTTCTTTAAAATTGTTGGTCCAGAATGCAGTCTATCTTGGATAATGATCCATATGGAAAAAATGTATCTTTTACTATTGTTCGATGTAATATTCTATAAATATAATTTAGAGCAGTTGATTAATGATGTTATTCAGTTAAAATGTGTCCTTACTGATTCCTATCTATTATTGATAGAACTCTGAAGTCTCAGAAATAGTGGATTTCTTTATTTCTCATTGCAGTTCTATTACTTTTGCCTCACATAATTTATTTCAATTCCCTGCTATTAGGTACATACACATTACTTCTTGGAGAACTAACCCATTTATCATTATGTAATAACCCTCTTTATTCCCTTATAAATTTCTTTGTTCTGAAGTCAGCTTTGTCTGAAATTAATACTAGTACTTAAGTTTTCTTTAGATTTGTATTATTGTGTTGTGTGATATCTTTCTCCATTCCTTTAGTTTTCATTATTCTGTCTCTTTATATTTAAGGTAGGTTTTTTTTTTTGTTGTTTTTTTGTGGACATGATATAGTTGTGTCTTTCTTTTTAATCCATATTGTCAGTGTCTCTATTTTATTTCTATATTTAGATACATAAATATCAATATATATCAATAATCACTTTAAATATATTTGAAATTTTAAAGGGATTAGTGATATATTTAGATTAACATCTAATATATATAATATATATGTTTCCTATTTTGTCTTTATCAGTTTCTTTAAGATTTATTTATTTATCTTAGAGAGAGAAAGAGAGAGCATGAGTGGTAGGGGAAGATGAAGAGGGAGAGAGAATCTCAAGGAGACTCCATGCTGAGTGCGGAGCCTGAGGCAGAGCTCAACCCCATGACTCTGAGATCATGACCTGTGCCAAAACCAAAAGTCCAATGCTCAACTGACTATTCTACACAGGCAAGTTACCTTGCCTTTCTTCTTTTTTAAAAAGAGTCATTCAGTATTTTCTTACCTTCTCTACTTTAACTAAACATTTTATACAATATTATTTCTCTCCTCACTTTGCATAAGAATTATAACACCTCACTCTGCCAGAAGCATGAGTAAATTTATCTCAGATCTTCACATAGGGTCTCCACTTCAAAATCACTCTCAACCTTGGAATCTTTTAACTCTCAAGTTAATCCATATTGAACCTCCAGGAATTCATCAGCATGGTTTAGGTGTTCCTGCTGGTACTGACTCCAGAGGCAAGCTTCTGCATCTGTCTTCTGTTCCCTATAGCTCATATTCGTTGCATCTCTCTCTCTCTCTCTCTCTCCAGCTTTTCTAGAAGCACTTTGCCCTGTGACCTCAATTCTTTGATGATTTTAAGAAGAAATATTATGGGGGCGCCTGGGTGGCTCAGTGGGTTAAGCCTCTGCCTTCGGCCCAGGTCATGATCTCAGGGTCCTGGGATCGAGCCCCGCATTGGGCTCTTTACTCAGCAGGGAGTCTGCTTCCCCCTCTCTCTCTGCCTGCCTCTTTGTCTACTTGTCATCTCTCTCTCTCTCAAATAAATAAATAAAAATTTAAAAAAAGAAGAAATATTATGTTTCAATTTGTTTAGCTTTTGTTGTGAGAATGGGAAAGGAACTTCAAAATTCCTATGTGTTGGAGTGAAACTTGGAAGTTCTTGAACACTTTTTTGTTCTCTATAGAAATGGTCCTATATTTGAAACTTAACATGTCCCTCTTTTTTCATCACAACTTGCCTGCCAAATTCTCCATGGCTACAAAGCAGTGTTTTATTATTTCCAAGATGAATGTGAGGCACATGATACAAACATGAGTATGAAAGTGGTAATGCTTTATAATGGAGTAATGTGTGAACTTTCTGAACATATTTATAACATATTAGGATTAACAACAGACACAAGCAGATGATATGAAATTTTTAATGTAAGCAAAAACAATTTTTTTTTACCCACAGGCATCTAGATACAACAGGAAACAGAGCTACTCTCTTAGTTGGAGGGGGAAACCTTTCAGCAACCAACCAATACTGGAGCTTGGCTGCTAATAATATTTTCTGATGAGGTTGAGAATCGTGTTTCATAGTCTATGCTCTTATCCATTTCAATATAATGATTTTTATTAAAACAAACTCTATGGAAAGATGGAGAGCAAAATTTTGATGATAGAATTCCATAAGGATACAGAAAAAGTCCTGAGACTTTTAACACTATACATTTTCTATATTTTTTCTTATTGATTCTCCTAAACACTTTGTATGAAGAAATGGCCATAAATTATTTGCCCCATATGGAGGCAAGAAAAATGAAGTCACAGATTGTCAAATAATTTACTTGAGATTTTAAAGACCATAATCCAAATTAAATGTTTGAACAGACATCCCCTGTGTATTTCTGTAACTGTCTGCTGTATCCTGCAGTGTCTACATGAAGAAGATAAAAATAAAGGAAGAGAAAGGAGAAAGAAAAGGAAAGAAAGAAAGAAAGAAAGAAAGAAAGAAAGAAAGAAAGAAAGAAAGAAAAGGAAAAGAAAGAAAGAAGGAACAGAGGGAGGGAGGGAAAATCATATTATTGCATACTCTGTGCTGAACAATAGCTGTTGTAAGGATTTGGAGGCCAACATAACCTATGGTTTCCATCTCCACTTTAGTTCTTCAGCAATGTGGGCTTTCTCTTGTTTCTGGTTACCTACTGAAGTTAAGTACAGGTATTTGATACAGGTTTTACCTCATTAGGGACAGCTAAGAACTCATCTTTCTACAGATGGTTTGCAAATTTTGAGGGAAGCAAAGCATTTAGCACTGCACTTGGTGTTAATGTCATAGATGTGATTTAGTTTATCACTAAAGATGGTTTCCGCCCAAAATCCTTGAGAATTCTGGGAGGCACAATGGAAATTCTGATGAAAATCAATGAGGTGAGATCTAGAAGGGAAATTTGTGAAAATATTCACATTGTGATCTCAATAGGAAATATAGGCAGGAATAAAATAATATCATGTGAAGTACATATTTAGAGTGAAGGAGTAAGTTAAAAAAAAAGAAATCCTTCATCAGAATATAACTAAGAATATGAACATTGAAAATCTGAAGAGCAGATTTCAATAATGAGTCCCATACTAATTGCTAGAAGCTGGTTTTTTAAGTAACTATTTATTTATTTATTATTTGGGGGGAGGGGAGGGGCAGAGGGAGAATGAGAATCCCCAGCAGACTCCCCACTGAGTGCAGAGCCTGAAGTGCGGTTCTATATCATGACCCTGACAAGAGTTGGCACTTAACTGACTGAGCCACCCACCCAGGTGCCCTGAAGCTGATTTTTATAGTTTCCCCTGATCAATATACAGATGTTTATATAGGCTACAAGTTCCACACACACACACATTAGAATGTTTGAGGATAGGATGAGAATGTCACTCTTGATGACTATAATTTTTTTGGTCATGCATTATTTAATCACTCTTTGATTCCAAGTTTCCTTATTTATAACTAACTTTTTTTATTCATACTGAATATTTTAATATTCTAACATTCTTTAATCTTGCACCCAGCATTGATCCAAATAATGCAGTTAGGGTATAAGAACTTTAAATATGTGCTATAAGTGACAGGTTTAAGAAAATGGAAGAAAAAATGAAGAATACAGATGAAATGATGAAATCATTCCACAGAGAATGGTTAGGCATGAAAAATAAATAGACATTCTGGGACTAAAATATGCAAGATATGAAATTATTAACTAAAGGAATGAGTTTAACAGTAGATTTCATTTATCAAAGGATAGAACCAATAATCTGGAAGAAAGTTATTACAGCATATCTACATTGAAGGAAAAAATAATGTGAAGACAAAGGGCCCAGGAGACAAGTGGGCTCAATGGATTTCAAATGCCACATTGGAGATGCCTTATACATTATTTGTTAATAGCAGCCTCACAGCCAAAATTGTGTTTGTCAGCCACATAATACCCAATATTTCAAATATGTATAATTCATGTGTTTGTCTATATATGTAGCTAAAGCTGCCTTTGGTGGAATAAATTGTGCAGAGATATGATGACACTGACTACAGATAGATTTGAAAATATCTTATAAACTCTACTCTCATCCGTTGTATGCATACTATTAATGGTAATCATTCAAACCATGCACTTGATGAGATTATATCAACCTCTTATTAAGCCAAATCTACCACGCTCCTAAGTTGTACTTTAACTTGCTTTTACTTGAGCCAATAAATTTTATTATAATGATGTCTTATTGTAAAAATGAACTTTTTGTTTAACAATGTGTTCTTACACTTATTATTTTGTTTAATTTCCGAATATTTTGACTTATAATTAGGAGTATTACACACAGTAACATGAAGAATCTGGAGAAGTTTGCACAGAAATTACCAGGTTAATTCTTAGGTACTTGAGTAGCCTTCTTAGCTGTATAAATGGTATCAAATAACTATTTGACCAGATATTTCCTTTAGTAGAGTGTAGTAGAACATTCCAAGTAAAAGATTTGATCAAAAGTTTCTGCTAGTAATATCAATTCTTTTATTAGACATTACCACCTACAACCATATGCAACAATTTAGACTTTGCCGGAAAGGATGTTTATAGTAACTGTGGTGTAAGTTACTATACTACTCTGAAACAATGGGGCTGTTTAAAACCATAAATCAATGAAAGAAATCAAACAAAGTGTTTTGGAGATATGTAGACATAGCTATGAACATAGCCAAAGAATGAGGTCAATGTGTGGTTACATTGCTTTCATGATAAAATATGTAAAGTCACTCTACACAATCTACTTCAAAGAAACACGTACTCATGTTTTATGCTAGTTATTAAAACAAACAGTAAATTAGGTTCTAGTTGTTTCTACTTTCATAATCTAATTTACAAAATAAAGTTTGAATTTCTTCATTTTCATAGATGAAAGAAACTTATCTTTGGAGTACTATAGCTAGAAATGTTTGAAACAAAAACCTGTAGATCAGTGTAGCTATGGAACAAAATAAAATGAAAAAAAGGAAAAGTGCCACTGCAGTTACACCGTGTAATGCCTTTATTTGATGCACATACTGCTAATGTGTCTAGAAACAAAAAGTAAATACAACTGAATTCTTTTTTTTTAAAGATTTTATTTATTTATTTTACAGACAGAGATCCCAAGTAGGCAGAGAGGTAGGCAGAGAGAGGAGGAAGCAAGCTCCCTGCCGAGCAAAGAGCCCGATGTGGGGCTCGATCCCAGGACCCTGAGATCATGACCTGAGCAGAAGGCAGAGGCTTTAACCCACTGAGCCACCCAGGTGCCCCAATACAACTGAATTCTTAATGTCATTTTTTTAAAAAGAAAAACAATTATTTAGGAAGTGCACAGTGAAGTAGCATATAAGTCCAAGTTAAATGGCCTGAGCCAGAGAATACTCTCTTTACAAAGAAATTATTTCTTATAACATAGAAAATACTTCGGTTTCCTTAGATTATTTTCCATTAAAAACAACAACAACAACAAATTGCATTTCTCCTTGTTAGACTGCAGAGTCACAGACATAAGAAAATTGTGTTTATAATTCTTTTTAATCATCTTTTCTTGAAGAATGATAAATGTTTATTTTTCTCTGCTGAATTTCTGACTTATCATTGAAAGTTATTTTCAAAAATACTCTTATTAAAAATATGTAAACGTTTGTATCTGCAAGAAAATTCTTGCATATTCTTGGCAATATCTAACCTCCAATAAGTGATATTTTTTGAGAAATTCCAGTCATAATCAATCTCATCATCTTTAATAATGAAATATTTAATGATTTAAATAGAAATGTTGATATACTTAATTCTTTGACTACACTGGTAATAAAGACAAAGTTTTTTTCCTAGAGCTGTAATTTATGGCACTTATAGTTCTGGTAAAGAAAGCAAGGTGTAACTATATTGTAATTTCAGGAAATAATTTTTAGAAAATGGCAAGTATTAACACATTAATATGAAATTCTACTATATGTAATTTATGATTATGTCATTGATTTAAGAATCAGGGCTGGTTCTATTAAAAAACAACTCTACTTTTTCTATATGTTTTCCATTGTATTCAGATTTCAAGGATTTGGATAGTGTTAAAATTAAACGTTTAGCACTCATAAGAACAGTTGCTTGGGAGATTCAGCAAGAGTCTGGAGGAAGTAAATTGAGAAAGTGGTATGGCTGAAGAACAGTGTGCCAATTATCTCTGCTCTGAAAACAAGCCCTCAGCTCAGAAATATTAATTCAGAGATTAATCTAGTAAGTTATGTGGATTTTTGGATATGTGTGTTTATACATTTGCACATGTTACTGTTTATGTTTTTATTTAGTAAATGTTACATGTTCATAGTAGAACATAAAAAATATAGAAAAAATAAATACACAAAAATTGTTTTACTTCATCCAGTAATATTTTTCTTTACAATTTAATTATATTTATTATTTTTCTTAAAAATTGTTTTACAAGGTACAGATAGTTAGAGTCCCAGATCCTCCTTTTTAAAGTTTGTTTTGGAATTGATTTAGGTTTACAAAACAGTTCCAAAGATAGCATAGAAAATCTGTTTTATAGACCCTTCATCCATCTTCCTCTATTGTTAGGACCTTATGTAACCATGGAACATTTGTTAAAAGTAGGAGATTAATGTGATGTAGTACTATTAACTGCACTACAGACTTCACTCAAATTTCACTAATTTTTCCACTAATGACTTCTTGCTGTTCCAGGATCCAGCACAGGATACTACATTGAATTTAACCAGAATTTTCCTTTTTTAAGACCTCACACTATATTGTATTTGCTGTTATAGATGACTTTTTCTTTTTATTTCTATTTTTTTTAAAGATTTTATTTACTTGAGAGATAAAGAGCACAAGCAGGGGGAGGGACAAAGGGAAAATCAGACTCTGCACTGAGCAGGGATCCCAATAACATGGGGCTCAATCCCTTGATCCTGAGATCCTGATCCAAGCAGAAGGGACTGAACCACCCAGGCATCCCTACCTATTTTTAGCTTTATAAATATTTATTTATTTATTTTACAGAAAGAGAGAATGGGAGGAGGGGCAGAGGGTGAGAGAGAGAATCTTGAAGTACACTCCCAGCTGAGTACAGAGGTGGAGGAAGGGCTGGAACCCAGGACCCCGAGATTATGACCTAAATTGAAATCAAGGACACTTAGCTAACTGAGACACTGAGGCGCCCCTGTAGATGGCTTTCGATTTATTTATTTATTTATTTATTTATTTATTTATTTAATATTTTCTTTACCTATTTGAGAGAGAGAGAGAGAGAGAGTGCATAAGCAGGAAGAGTGGCAGGCAGAAGGATAGGGAGAAACATGTGCCCACTGGCCAGGGACCGCAAGTGGGGCTCCATCTCAGGACCCTGGAATCACGACCTGAGCCTAATGGAGATGCTTAACTGACTGATCCACCCAGGAGCTCCTAGATGGCTTTTTTAAAATGAAAACAGCAATGTCTGCCCAGAGGAAAGGGTGCTGATTATATAATTAAGAAAGTCTCCTAGGGAAACAACTGTTGTTATAAGCAAGTTAAAAAAAAAAGTGTGAAAAGTTGACCTCTATTAAATGGAAGAACTGGATTTAACATTCAAGAAGAAATATACTTCAGTCAGTCCAAAGAGGATGCAGAAAACTTGGTGAGCCTCAAGAGAAGGCTTAGAGAGCACCAGAAATGTTAATATACTATTGCGTTGTTGCAAATTAGGCTGTAGATGAAAAAGCAATTTAGTGCCATACTGGGATGAACAGAGTGGGGAGGGAAGAGGATGAAGAAAGAAATTTGCATTTTCCACTAAGGAGTTTAATTTGTCTATACCGGCCAGAATTTCCACCCACAGACACTTGGAAATGAAGCAAGGAAGTATGTTATACTATAGCAATGACGCTAGTTTGATTTATCTCTAGACAAAATATTTTTTCAAAACCCCTATGAAGGATATTAAATCTTTTCCCCTAAGTTTATGTTTCATATTAAACTCTTTATTTTCCCTATTTTTTTTAAGATTTATTTATCTATTTGAGAGAGAGAGAGAGAGCAGGCAGGGGGAGGAAGGGGCAGAGAGAGACAGAGGCAGAGAGAGTCAGAGAAGCAGACTCCCTGCTGAGCCTGGAGCATGATGCAGCGCTCCAACCCAGGACCTCGAGATCCTGACCTGAACCGAAACCAAGAGTCAGAGGCTCATTTGACTGAGTCAGGCAGGTGCCCTAACCTCTGTATTTCCATCAGAATATATTCTTTTGTAATTTACTAAGTTTAAGGCAATTGAAAATGCAAAACCCAGGAAAGAAAACAATTATTTCTCTTAATCAAAGGGGAAACAAAGCGGTGCCTGGGTGGCTCAGTGGGTTAAAGCCTCTGCTTTCGGCTCAGGTCATGATCCCAGGGTCCTGGGATAGAGCCCCATATCGGGTTCTCTGCTCCGCGGAGAGCCTGCTTCCTCCTCTCTCTCCCTACCTGCCTCTCTTGCCTGTCAAATAAATCTCTGTCTGTCAAATAAATAAACAAAATAAAATTTAAAAAGGGGAAACAAAATATAATGGCCTGACAGAATTCATGTTTTGCTTAAAGTTCAGGATCCTAATTTTAGAGTAAAATCAGTCAACATGATTATGTTTAAATGTTTTTTGTTTGTTTGTTTGTTTGTTTAAAGATTTTATTTATTTATTTGTCAGAGAGAGAGAGCGAGCACAGGCAGAGGCAGAGGGAGAAGCAGGCTCCCTGCCCAGCAAGAAGCCGGATGCCGGACTGGATCCCAGGACGCTGGGATCATGACCTGAGCCAAAGGCAGCCGCTTAGCCAACTGAGCCACCCAGGCATCCCTGTTTGTTTGTTTTTTACCAAATGTTTGTAGTATTTATCACACTGAAAAAAATATGCATATCATGACTGTACAGCTCAATGAATTATCACAAATCAAATACCTTTATAACCGATACCAGGTCAAAAAACAGACTATTGACTCCATTCTCTAAACTACATTTATTCCATCTCCTAATCAATAACCTAATTTCACCCCAAAGTGAACTGCTATCCTAACCACTAGTAGGATAATTTGCTTGTTTGGCAAATTAATATAATTGAAGTCATTCAAAGTGTGTACTTTAGTGTCTGGCTTCTTTCTTTCGATATTATGATTATAATATTAATCTATGCTATTCATATAGCTGCAATGAATTCATTTTCATTGCTTATAGTATCAACATTTTATAACTAGTCCTTTATTTATTTTCCCATTTTTCTAATATGAATATCTGTATGGTTAGTATTTTCAGTTATTAAAGTAATACTGAGATGGAACCCCACGTTGGGCTCCCTGGTCAATGGGGAATCTTCTTCTCCCTCTCCCTCTGCCCCTTTCCCCTGCTCATGCTCTCTCTCTCTCTCTCAAAAGTAAAGAAGAAAAAAAAATACAGTAAGGCTGGTATGAATGTTTTGCATGTGCTTTGGTTTTACATATATATGCGTTTCTGTTAGTATACATTTACTGCTGGGATTTATCATTTTACACTGTGACTATGTTCAGCACAACAGAAAATGCCAAACACTTTTCTGGAGGGAATATACCAATTTATTGTCCCACAGGCAGAGCGTATAGAAATGCCTATTGTTCCACATTCACACCATCACCAGTATTTTTAGTCTTTATAATTTTCTATTCCTGTGGGGCTATTGACATGTTATTGTGTTTTCAATATGCTTTTTCATGATAAGTAATGATGATGAGGAAATTTTCATCTGTTAAATTGCCAATTGGATATGCTTTTGGTAAAATGTTGTGTAATAAGTTCTTCAAATATCTTCTACATTCAGGCTCTCTTTTCTGTTTCTCAACAATGTCTTTTGATGGAGTAAATGTTATCAGTCTTTTCCTGAAAGTTAGCTTTTTTTCTGTGTCTTCTTTAAGAACGTTTTCCTGAATCCGCAAAGTCAAACCATTTCGGTAATAATACTAAGGTATTAGTTGTTCTCGCTCTCCTTTAGGTGTATACAATGCAGTTTTTCAGAAGCTATATGATATGTGATATTTCAACAAACAATCTCTTCCATTTGTTAAGACAAATTTTGAAAACTGTAAACACTGTCATTCTTCTCACTAATTTTTTATTTTGAAAAATATTATTTTTATATTCATTCATTATTCATAAAAGTGTTATTTCTGGTTAAAAAAAGAAATTTTTCCCAATTCTGAGGTCATGAATATATTCTTACACTGGTGTCTAGAATATTTATAATTTTGCTTTCTATATTTAAATACACAATCCACTTAGAGTTTGTTTGTATGTCTATGTGTGTATGTGTGATGTGAGTTCATTTTCTTTATGTATATACAATTGACTCAACATCACTTATCAAAAGCACCTTCTTTTCCTGGGTGCTCTGCAGTGACATTTTTGTTATAAATCAATTTTATATATGGATGGTTTGTTGAAATCTTTGAATATTCTTTGGAAATACTATACTGGCCTAATTTAACATATTCATAATATTTTGTGTCATCTATCACAGCAAATCATTTCCCTTCAAAATTCTTTTTTAGCAGTGTCTGGGCTAATTAGATCTTTACATGCCCATATGAATTTAGATACATTCTGTCAATTTCCAAGAAACATGTTGATATTTTTATTGTATTACATTGATATTTTTATTGTAATTACATTGTTATTACATTGAATCTACAAATCAATTGGGAAAGAACTCTCATCATTATAATATCGAATCATTAAATTATCTTGTATGAATGACATATCCCTAGGTTATTTATTTTTTAAAAGCTATCCCTTTATAGTGTTTTATAGTATTTTTTATTTAGAAGTCTTATTCTTCTATTTGATCTATTAGAGCTAATGATACAAAATCTATTATCAAGGACATTTTAGATGGACTGATTGACATAAGAACGTCTTTCATGACAGTGTCATTATCTGAAAGTCTTTTATTAAGGGAAAAGAAATAAAAATGAGACTTAAGAGTCTGGGCCAAGACACACTGGCATATGCAATTAATGAAATATTGAGCCAAAGATTTTTCAAAAATTGGTTAGGAACCAACTTACAGAATATAATGTACAATTGTTTTATTTATTGATTATTGAAAATGGAAAAAGAAAGATTTCTAAAGCCATCTATCAAATAGTAAAATAGAGCAAGAATAATAAGCCACAGTTTTTGGACCAGAGACTCATTTACATGGATTAATCCCAGTGCAAATTTTTGTACTTATAGACCCCAAGCCCTCTGTTTTCTATCACTATGTCTTTCCTCACTTTGAAGTGAAATGAATTGCATGTTCAGAACAGTAGACAGGATCTGAAGTTACCTTCCTTTGTATTTAGTCTTGTTGAATGATGGAGGGAATCTATGGGAGATGGAGAGGAGAAGGGTGTTGAGGGAAATTGGGGGGGAGATGAACCATGAGAGACTATGGACTCTGAAAAATAACCTGAGGGTTTTGAAGGGGCGGGGGTTGGGAGGTTGGGGGAGCCTGGTGGTGGGTATTATGGAGGGCACACATTGCATGGAGCACTGGGTGTGGTGTAAAACTATGAATTCTGTTACGCTGAAAAGAAATTAAAAAAAATATATATATCTAAAAAAAAAAAAGATAATAGCCTAGCTACATCATAGGCTGTTAATAGGATTTAATAAGATAATGCAATACCTACTATATAACACATGCTAGACATGCTCAGATAGTTAATATATTTTGACTATGATAAGTCCAGACCAGTAATGTGTGGCAGGTTGTCATTGGTGGGAGGAGATGAGGGGAGAGGGTTTTGGAATAATTATGAGAGGAAGTTACTGAGGCAGATGGTGGCATTGCTAAGAGCCAGTGACAAAAAACAGTAAGAGGTGGAATTGGGGAGGGGAATGCTGGTTTAGAATTGGCAAAAGAGAAAGATTCTGGGCTAATTCTGGAGGTGAAGAGCTGAGTGTCCCTAGAATATATCTGTTTAGAAGATAAAAGGACTTTTATGCAGGAGATATAAGGGTCAACCAGGTAATAAGAGGCATTTAGTAATACCAAGGTCCAAATTCCAATTCCACCCCTCCATCTAGTCTCTTGGGACCTGATCCGAAGGCAGCCTCTTAACTGATCCATAATGATATTCAAATAGTTTTGTTCCATGGATCTTTCTGTCACTCTGGTGAAGCTATAGAGTCCTCCTCAGGATAAAAATTTTAAATGTATAAATAAAATAAACAGGATTAAAATAAATAAATAAATAAATAAATAAATAAAATAAATAATTTTACCTCCTTTCATTTAGAAGGTTTCTCATTTAACTGGTAATATCTATTTGTGCTTTGTGTAAAAAGGGATGTCCTTTCTGGCTAAAAATTATTCAGAAAACATTGTTTGTTTGTACCTATAGACTACGTTGTCAAAATAAATTTATTAGTTCTTTAGAAAGACTATAAAAAACACAAATAAAGAAAAAAATAGAAATCCTGCCATTAAAATAGTTATAGTTTAGTAGGAGATATGATAACACTGAATAATCCCAAAATTACAAAATAAAGCAAGCATCTATTAATCGGCCTGAATTGGCATCTGATGGGCCTACTCCTAAGAAATTTTATACAAGGTCTGAAACTAAGAACTAAAAACCAAAAACCACTAAATTTTTTAAAGAGTTTATTTATTTATTTGACAGAGAAAGACACAGCAAGAGAGAGAACACAAGCAAGGGGAGTGTGAGAGGGAGAAGCAGGCTTCCCTCTCAGCAGGGAGCCCAAAGCAGGGCTCCATTTGGAATCATGACCTGGGATCATGACCTGAGCTAAAAGCAGACGCTTAATGACTGAGCCACCTGGCATCCCACCACTAGCTTTTTAAAAAGTTCTTCTAGAAAGTCCTTTTTGAATTGTTTGTTTATAAAATCACACCCCACAGTAATATTGGTAGTTTTCTATAGCCAATTAACTATTACAGATGCAAAGTCAAGAAGTCTTAGACAAGGCTGCCAACATCTTTAAATGCTAGTATCTGTCAGTTTCTGCACTAGCTACTCTGAAGTCTTGCTGTTATAATCTCTAATATTACAGTAAATTCTAAGGCCTTGTATGTGGTTAGGACAATGAACATAAATTTGAAGAAAATTCTACATGAATAGTAGATCACTATGATGTTGAAATTCATGGGGAATGGAATAAATTGATCCTGTAATTTTTTATACAAATGATTAATGGATGTCTACTTTATAACAGGAATTTTGTTAAGTTGTCCGAGATCAATATATTATGGTTCCCAAACTGCAAAAAACAAGGGAAAGGATCCCAATGTGTAGCAATTATAAACATGTGAAAAATGTGAGCTTACTATATTGAGGAAGAAATAAAATAATTTTAATGAAGTGGAGTACTAACATATAACTGGATCGGTTAAGTTTGGTTTAGTAGGAGTATGGTAAGACTGATTAAAAGAAGATATTGACTGGTATGCTGAGAAGTCTGCATTTATTTCTTTGTTACCTGTAGCCACAATAAATTCTAAGTTAAAGTAGTGCCATAAGTGAGGTTATATTATAAAACAACAGATTTCTTCTTCTTCTTTTTTTCTAAATAGTCTCCCTACATTCTTTTAGTTATTGAGGTATAATTGTTATACAGAAAACCTGGACATATTTAATATATTCAGTTTGATAAGCTTGGAAGTATGTATATATTCATGAAAGCATAAATACAAAGAAGGTAATAAGCATACCTTTCACTTTGAAAAGTTTTCTCCTGCCCCCTTTTATTTACTCATTGTTGTTTTTGTTTTGTGTGTGGTAAGAACACTTAACATGAGTTCCACTTCCTTAAATTTTTTTTTTAAGTGTACAACACTGAATTATCAGCTACAGGCACTGTTTATCATTGAGTCCTAGAACTTGCTCATTTTGCATACCTGAAACTTTATGCCCATTGAATCTAAACTCACTGAACAACTCCCAGTTTCCCTCTCTCAACTAGAAACCACTATGTTTCTATGAATTTAACTATTTCAGATACCTCATATAAATGGAATTGTGAGGGGTTTGTCCTCCTGTGACAGGCTTTTTTCACTTAATATAATGTCTTTTAGGTTCATCCAAGTTGTTGCAAATGACAGGAATTCCTTCTTTTTAAAGGATGAATAATGTTCTATTTTATGTATATATCACATTTTTATCTATTCATCAGACAATGGACATTTAAGCTTTCTCCATATCTAGGCAACTGTGAACAATGTTGCAATGAACATGGAGTGCAGATATCTCTTCAAGACCTGATTTAAAATCTTTTGGATATTTATCCAGAAGTGGGAATGCTGGATCATACTATATAGCTTTATTTTTGATTTTTATTTTTAGAATTCTCCATATTGTTTTCCATAGCAGCTGTACCTCTTTACATTCTCACCAACAGTGTACAAGTGTTCCAATTTTCCTACATTCTCGCCAACATTTTTTGCCTTTTTTTTGGTAATAACCATCCTTACTGGTGTGAGGTGATATCTTATTATGTTTTTTTAAGATTTTGCTTATTTATTTGATAGAGAGACAGTGAGAGAGGGAAGACAACAGGGGGAGGGGCAGAAGGAGAGGGAGAAGGAGGTTCCCCACTGAGCAGGGATCCCAATGGGGGACACCATCTCAGGACCCTGGGATCATGACCTGAGCCGAAGACAGATGCTTAATGGATTGAGACACCCAGGCACCCCTCGTTTCAGTTTGATTAAAGATGTATGACAAACGGTTTTTATTTTGAATTTGATGATTAGTGATGTTGAGTATCTTTTCATATACCTGTTGGCTATTTGTATATCTTTAGACAGATATTTATTCAAGTCCTTAGCCCATTCGATAACTTGTTTGCTTTTTGTTGTTGAATTGTAGAAGTTCTTTATATATTTTGTACACTAGCCCTTTAACAGATTAATGCTTTGCAAATATTTTCTCCCATTTCAGAATTCACCTTTGTATTCTGTTGGTTATTTTCTTTACTCTGTAGAAGCTTCTTAGTTTTTTTTTTTAATCTTTTTTTTTTAAATTTATTTATTTGTCAGAGACAGAGGGAGAGAGAGAGAGCAAGCACAGGCAGACAGAGTGGCAGGAAGAGGCAGAGGTAGAAGCAGGCTCCCCGCTGAGCAAGGAGCCCGATGTAGGACTCGATCCCAGGACGCTGGGATCATGACCTGAGCCGAAGGCAGCTGCTTAACCAACTGAGCCACCCAGGCGTCCCGAAGCTTCTTAGTTTGATGTAGTCACATTTGTTTATTTTTGCTTTTGTTGACTGCTTTTGATGTCATATTCAAAAAAATCATTGCCAAGGCCAATGTCAAGAAGTTTTTCTTCAGTGTTATCCTCTAGGCACTTACAGTTTCACATCTTGTTTATGTTATTAATACCCTTTAAATTGATTTTTGTTGTATAGTGCAAGATAGTGGGTCTAGTTTCATCCTTTTCCATGTGACTATCCAGTTTTTCCAGCACTATTTGTTAAAAAGATTACCCTTTCCCCATTGTATATTCTTGGAATTTTTGTTGAAGATCAGTTGACATGCTATGCATGGGTTTATTTTTGGACCTTTTATTCCATTTCATGAGTCTAAAATTTCTCCTAATTTAAGAATGATAATTGATTTTTAAAATAGTCTTCTTTTTATAAATATAGAATTTTATGACTGGTAATATCTATATTCACATGGTATTGTGGATATTGTTATTATCATACCATAAGCATTTCCTATATTTCAAGCAAAATATGATTTTAAACTTGGTACATCATCTCCTGGAATAAAGATTTCATTCGCCACTTCTCTTGAAGGTAGTTTTTGGCATGAAATAACTTCTGGGGAATTAAATTGGAACAGAAGTCGGAAAGCATCTGTTCAAATTTCAGTTGTGGCTTTCAAAGGTAGGAAACTGCCATGCCCTTCTCTTGTCTCTGGAGTTTCATATATCACACATTGCCCCCAGAAGATAAAGTGACATATGCCCATGGATTGCCTTATTGTTATGATACAACCATTAGTAATATCTACAGTTTCTGTCTCTTAAGAATTAAATAACTTCTGTATTTTTATTTAATTCACATCTTTCTGTCTTTGTCTTTTCACTTAGACTCTAGTAGAAAACAGTAATCAAAGGCATGAACTGTTTGAGTTCAAATCCAACCTTCACCACTTACTAGCCTGTGGTCATGGGCAACTCAGTTAATTTCTCTGTTTCAGTTTTATTTCTATAAAACAAGAACAATACTAACCTCCCTACTTCACACAGTTGGTGTAAGGATTAAATAAAATGTTTTATATAAAGAATGGTACTTGTCACATAACAAACCCTTTATAAGTATTTGCTATCCTCTTCATCAAACATCCTCATCATCATCATATCCCTTGATTGCTTTGGAAAATATCTTGTTATATAGATGTGAAATAAATATCTACTGGGTGGATTATTTAGCATTTTCTGTCAATAACATTGGCCAAAACTGATTAAAAAATGTGTGCTATTTTGGGGGGGGTATAGTTTTGCATTGCATTGCTCTACAGTTTGGATTTAATGGTCAAGTAATAGCCACATAAATTATCCTCCACCAGGCTTCCAAATAATTTGATAGCATGTAAATCCCTGTTACTGATTCTTGTTCTGCTTAGTCTTTCTTGAATATTTCTGTTTTAAGCAGTGAAATTGATGGACTAACATGTATAACCCAGCTGCAGTCTAAAAATTAGGATATAGTTATTAGTTATTAGAAATCCCAAATGTTCTTCTGCTTTCTCTCTTGTAGGATGCAAAGCCTGGAATAGTAAATACAATTCTATCATGTATATCATCTTAACATTTGAATCATATGTAGTTATTTTCATTTATTCTACCTACTATTCTTTAAAATTCTCTGCCAGAAAAATATTTTGAGAGATGGAATAATAAAAACAATGGGTATAGATGAGAAGTGCATTTCATTTCACTTACAGATATTTATTATCTGACTAGTAAATGCTTCCATCTTACTAAAGGATACCTCCTTGATTTACAAAGTTTGATATTATAATATCTTAAAATTTGTATTCATTGATAAAAATATTTTGAAATTCTGTACTAACAATAGGACTGTTCTTTTAGAACACTTAAGAAGATTATTATTTTGTATGAAAGAGAATAGGAGTACAGTTTGTATTAAAGCTATTTTTCTTTAACAAAACAATTTTCAATGCAAATTCCATTATTGTGTATATAGAACTTTCAAGAAATTTCATTCATCCTGTATAAAATATAACAAGCTTATAATTTCAAAAATGGAATCAAAGCTCTTTGAAAATATAAAACATATTTCTACAATGAAGGACATAAGTTGTGTAGTTTTATATTAACTAATGCAGCCTCAGCAAAAAGTTTTATTTAAGTTTATGTAAAAGGGAATTATCTATAATTGTAGGAATAATTTCTAACTAAACCCATATACCATATGTGGTGTATACCCACACACCAGACACACATAAGGAAAAAGTATCCTGAGAAGGATCATGAAAAACTCTCTTACTCCTGGAGTATATCATACAGGATTGAAATAATTGTGAGCTATGAGCTGTGTTTACTCAACTCTACATGTTTGTGGGGCAGTATAGATTAGAACTATAATGCCTGGGATTAATATTCCAAGTTCAGCATTGTTATGGATTAAATATTTGCTATCCCTCTGCCCCTGCCAAATGCATATGTTGCATCCTCAACCCCCCACATGACGGTATTAGAAGTTCTATCTTTGGAGAGAGGAATAGGTCGTGAGGATAGAGCCCTCATGAATGAGGTTAGTGTTCTCAAAGAGGAGACCTCAGAGAGCTCTCTCATCCCTTTCTACCATATGAGGGCACAGGAAGACAGCTGTCTATGAACCAAGGAGCAGGCCCTACCAGATCTTTTGACCTTGAATTTCTCAATCTCCAAAACTGAGAATTAAATCTCTAGTGTTTATAAACCACTCAATCTATGGTATGTGATTTTGGACAAATTACTTCATCTCTCTGTGTCTTATTATTTTTCCATTTTAAATAGGGATCATAATAATATCAGTTTATTTAGTTGTTATGAAAATAAATTATATATTAATGTTCATAAATGGTAGCCATTCTATTTGTTTTTCACTATCTGTCTGTACTCTCTGAGAGTCCTTCCTAGATTACATTAGCACCCTAATACACCCTAATTTCCCTTTTATAGACAGCATTATGTATTTATATTAAATAAATATCACTTGGTATTTTAACTCAACTTCCCATATGATTGATATAGCATTGGTAATGAGTCAGAGACCTAATAAGGTATAATCTTCTTAACACATACATGTCCATTTCTTACCTTTGGCTCAATAATAAAAGATCTCAATATTTTGTTGCTTTTCTTGGATAATACCAAAGTGACTAAAACTCTAGAAGGCTAAATTTACAGTGGAAAAATCCCTGAGTCCTTGTCAGAAAATTATACTATGAGGTAAAATGGTGATAAGCAATACTGTCTATATTTGTGTCTTTAGTGTCGTGACACGAAAGCCAATCCTTTTGCTCTTCTACTACTTAAATAGTAAACATTGAGTGGTATAAGTGAATCATGTAGTATAAGAAATCAAGTATCATTGGTTCATTATTAATCAGTGAACCAGTTATTTGGATTATGTACTTATATTTGAACTAATTGCAAAATATAAAAAGGAATCATATGTACAACAATGAAGACTGTAGATTTCCATAATTACTAATAAAAACTACATAAAAGTATAGATAACTTATTATTATCTCATAAAAAAGAAAATAACCTAATATATACACTTATTATTCTTACGTGTTTTCCAATATCCTGTATGACAGAAATTTTCTCTCATTAGAATATTATTTTTGTTTTGTATTATTACATAAATAAAATGACTATTATTCAAAGACATCAGAAATAGTAACTTTGTTCTTAAATTAGATAGATATACATTATTTAGTGATGTTATAGAATAAATATGCACTTTAATCAAAAATAGGAAGAAATAAGAAAGTTTCATTAAGCTGTAGAGTAATTGCTTTAGTCACTGACATTTTTTCCAGTCCATAAATTGTTTAACTACAATCAATTATAGTTTATTACCACATTGAGTTCTTATTTCTGTGTAAGAGCTAATGCTAACCTTTTGTGATTTATTTTCACTTCCTGTGGCATTACTGCAAGGAAAAAGGTGACCTATCTCAATACAATAACTATTAGTTATAGTTAATATCCACACACTGCTCAGGTCATGAATGAAAATATGTCACCATTTATTGGCCTTAAAATTACAAAGCTGTATTATGAAGACCCAACCATTAACTTCTAATCTTTTGCAAAGTCCATATAGTGTACTATTTTTTGTATCACACAGAAGTGACCGTGGAGTGCCAAATAAGGAACTTTGGAAAATATATTATCATTTTCATACTATGACTATGAAATGAAGCTTCTGTATTTAAACCATGTGAAATAAGTTTTATAGTGAGCAACATACATAAAATGGTATATTGGAGTTGTTTCTCTCAGATCACAGGCAACTATTGGTGACACTAAGAATGTAAAATACTATATAATATTTTATGATTAAAGTGAGAGAAGTGTAAATATCATTAATGTTATTAGGGTCATCTCACTGTGGGTTGATAAGTACACAAAAGCTCTGGAGAAAATGTATTGTTAGGACAATCAGATTATGCTTTATGGAAAAAAAAAAACAATGCCCATAACTTACATGACCTGATTTGAAATGTTATATATGGCATGCTAACTTCTTATAACATATGAATCACCAATTATTCTCACCATTAGAAAAGGAAAACAAATAAGAATACATTAATAGCATATCTTACCTTTTCTATAATTAAGTATACTATGAGATTTATTAGCAAACAACTTCCCCATTATTTTCTTTCTGATTTTTTGAAAATCCTAGTATAGTAGCATTACTATAATGAACCTCACTTCAATGAAACAATGAAAAATAAATTGCATTTTAAGTGGTCCTGACATAAATGACTCCTTGCGACATAAATTGCTATTGATAAGAATATTCATTTTCATTGCAAATCCTTTTAAGCATATGCTTAGGAATAAGGAAAAAAATAACTTTGTGTAAATTGTGTTTTGTAAGAAAGGATGTAGAACCGGGTATGAATGTATGTAATTTAATGAAAATGCTATCACTAATGGTATAGATTGCAAAATGGAGTTAACTAGTCTCCAGAAGTTGTGTTTACTGCCTTTTTCCAAAGTGACTTAATGGGTTTTTAAAACCATGTCTTCAGTTACATTGCTCTTGTTAAATGGAAAGTTTAATTTTAAGCTTCTTCTGATTCCATTTAGTGGAAAATCTCTTTGCATAATTACACAGCTTTTCTTTATTGCAAATATCTTTGGTAAAACTCTGTTATGTCAGTTTCTCTGTATTTGGAGTTGATAGAAGAATTTTTAAAAATGAAAACTCATGTTTTGACCTTAAGGTTTCCACCTTATTAAGGTGAATTACTAGAATTACCTCTGTTAAACAGCTCCAGACTTCTCAGACTGCATAAGATTTAAGGAAAGAGACTGCTTTGTGACATAAAGGATTTTTAAAAACCTTTCTCAAAATAATGCTTCCATATATTTTATTTTATCCAGTAAGTATTTATTGAGTGCCTATCTATTAAACAAAGAACCAGAGCTGGAATTATATAGATAATGATAAAAGATTCCTAAATTGTTCTAATTGTAGGTTATTTTGTGTTACATGATTTGAGAAATTATGCATATAGAAGTTACAATTTTGTTTTCTGAGCTGTAGTCATTTTATTATAAATTAGTTATTCCTTACAAAACAATGAAAAATTAAAAGTAACCTATCTCAGTAAATATAATACAAATGTGTCTGAGTCAAGAGTATACATCCTATCTCTTCTCTCATATAAAACTCAATTAAAATGATACAAATGAATAAATAAACAATAAATAAATAAAATGATAGAAATGAAATAAATTAAACACACAACCTGCAAGAATGTGAATGTGAATTATCAGCTGATGACTTTTTTTTTAATACCATAGAAAAAAATAAGACATTTAGAAGGAGAATGAAGGTGTGGCAGTTAAAGGAAAGTTTTGAGGAAACCGTGATTACAAAGAGGGAGAAGAGATCATAACCTAGAAGAGTAAAAAGTTTGCCCAGAAAATCTAAATGATTTTTTTTTCCCCTTGAATGGCCCTTGACTTAGAAATGTTAAATGTGCTGGATGGTAGAAGTGAACTAATGGGTCTTAATGAACAGGGTTTAATTCAAGATTTATAAATGGAACAGTTGACACTGCTCATTACCTACTCAAACTTAACCATTAGTGTTAACCAGCAACAAGTATCAACTCCCCAAAACCACTCCCTTAAAAAAAAAATCACAGATTTTCCAGGAGAACTAGGGCTTCTAATGTGGACCTGATCTGCAAGACCAAACTATCTATGCTTACTCCTTTGAGTTAAATATCCAAATATCAGGAGGAGAGGCAAGACACTGTTTCAACTGGTCCCCTAAAGTGAGCTAAATATTTACCAGAACACTATGAACATCCATGAAATCAGCCTGAGATGTAACATTATACAGCTCTGGATCTCTACGGAGGCAGGAGATCATCAGTGGAAAGGTAAAGCAGATTGGGAGCACTCGGACTGATATCAGAGGATTAAACAGAAAGTGGAGCAAGCCACCAGAAGCGACCCATTGGAAAGTAATACCACAATATGAAAGTGGCCTGTAGGTAGGGACCAGCATTAAGTTGAAGTCTGGTTAAAAGCACTCAAAAAGAATAAAGGATCTTAAGGGACAAGTAGTGGAATTGGGCAGCCACAGGCACAGAGCTAAGCCCACAGTCCCTGTGAAGTCACAGCTGGCAACCACCCATGCCTGAGAGTACCCCAGGTACCCCAGCCAGCGGTCCCTGAGCCCTCGGATTTCCACTGCTTGCACCACCACTGGGTCTGTGTGCACCCCTGCTCCTGTCTGAGAGAG
Source organism: Mellivora capensis (assembly GCA_004024625.1). Lineage (NCBI taxonomy): Eukaryota > Metazoa > Chordata > Mammalia > Carnivora > Mustelidae > Mellivora > Mellivora capensis. The sequence goes on from PISX010011531.1 coordinate 63,230, forward strand.
CCAGGCACAGGATCCTGCCAGAGGTCCCTGGACCCACAGCATTCTGCGACTTGTGCCACCACCTTCCATAAAGTGCACAGGGTCCAGGTCTGAATACACTTGGCATTGGTGTGGTCTCTAGACATCAGTATGGGCAACTGCAGCCACAGGGAGCAATATCATTTGTGGTTTTAGTGGCACAGGGGTGCAGAGACAATCTGTGACCATGGGTGACCACTGAGATGGTAGCTAGGAGTGCACACCACTTGTGGGAGGCTGCAGTATTCAGTGGTATTTGGAGAGGGGAGTCTGTGTGTTCTGGACCATCCAGAGGGGAGCAGACTGAGGCTTCTTTCTGAGGTGGAGGTCTGGGTGCAGTTTTACTTTGCTCTGACCCTTCAAAATGCCACAAAAAGCCGCCAAAGAACAAAAACCTCCAGAGAACAAAAGCCTGAAAAACCAGTTTCCACAGGTCCCAGCCCCTTGGTAGGCACCAGGGCAATTTAGTCCAGGAAAGACTGACTGAAAACCAACATGGCAGGCCCCTTCCCCCAGAAGAAAAGCCAAAAGAACAAGAGGACAATAACCACAGGGTCTGAATAAAACTGTAAAACCCCAACATCAGGGGAAAACAATATATTAAGCTCCTGGTATTGCCCCAAAGCCTGTAAGTTTCATAGATACAACTTTTTTTTTTTTTAATTTGTTCTCATGATTCTTCTTTTTTTATTTTTTTAACCTACTTACCACTACAACTAGATGTTTAATAAAACATATTACCTAATAACTTTTTAACTTGAACTTTTTGCATACATATACCTGTGTTCCTTTTTCTTTTTCTTTTTTAAAATATGTATAAATATAAGCTTCAAGGTAATCCTTTTTCCCTATTCAATACTTCCCCTATATATAAGCTGGTTATAATTTTCCTGTATCTCTGGAAAGTTGAGTCCTTTAACAAAGATAACAAATACACCCAGGAAGAACTGAAATAAACTTCCTCACCTACATCCAGGGTTTATAACCACCTTCCTATCTTATTCTTCTGTCAGTGTTTCTTTGTATTAGTTTTTTTTTGTTTTTGTACTATATAAATGTTATTATTGAGATTCATTTTGGCTGGGTTTTTCTTTTTTTAATTTATTTTTCTTGTGTTTTACTTTTGTCAGTCTTTTTGTTTGTTCATTTTTGTTTATGTACCTTATAAATCTTACTTTTTATTAAAAAAAAGGGGCTCATATTGGCTGGGTTTTTTCTTTTTTTTTCCTCCCTTTTTCTCTTCTATCTTTTAATCTCTCTTTTTGGTGATGACTTCCAATTGCTCCCAAACTTTAGAAGGGGCACCTTGACAGGATCATGGTTAATATATTCAGCTACACATCCCCTCAACCACCTCTCAACAAAATGACTAGGAGGAGGAACACCCAACAGAGGAAAAATTCAGAAACTGTGCCCTCTGTCACAGAACTATAGGATACGGACATAAACAATATGTCAGAAATGGAACTCAGGGCAACAATTATCAAGGCAATGGCTAGGTTGGAGAAGACCATTAGCAGCAACATAGAATCTCTAATGACAAGCACGCCAAAATGACCACCGTGGGTCATGCAGGTGAGGCTCCTCCACCCCAAATTCCTTTCCAGGCTGGGAGAGCTC